>CAUJRU010001510.1:0-143640 GCA_963277665.1 Viscum album | reverse complement strand
CATTTGTCTCATGAAGCTCTTTATAGAAACTTTCTCTTTCTTAGGGGGGGGTTGAAAATTCGTCTTTACCCATGTTACTATTAAAATATTATGTTATCTGAGAGAGTATCATGAAAAATTTCATAATTCCTTCTCCCATCGGATTGTGCAACTCATTATATTAGTCATCACATTGGTCTTCACATCAATTGTTAGCATGAATCCTCCTATTACTGGCCATTGGCTGGATGAAAAGGAATGTTAGGGGTAACAAATAAAAGGTAATCCAAAGAAAAAAATAGATAACTTATAAATTAATTTTATTTCCTTAAATTATGAATCTATAGGCTTCAATAAATGATATCGATGATATACTTCCCAATATTTATTCATTGGGGCCTTTTTTTCAAATCCCTTAATAATGGTTCATACTAACATTTTGAATTTACCAAATCATATCCCTCGGGATTGTCCTAACCGAGAGTGTAGCAAGAACCATTGTTGTGTACCAGGATACCTCGCATCAACCCCAAAACTCCTCATCAGAGTTTTCACTCCAAGGTACATATGTTCCAGAGCCACCTCTACCTGCTCATATCCAGGCAAGGATGTATTTTCTTGATAAACCACTTACTCAATTCTCACCAAAAATATAGGGGTGTTTTTATTTTACTTATTATTATCCCTAAATATTTTAATAGTGTTTTATAATCCTAATCCCAAAATAACTAAACCGATCCTATGATACCAACTATAAAAACCCTAATATCTATTACACATTTAAACATGATTTATTACATAAACTTTTCACTTGATAAAACATGGAAGATCTAGAGGTATTGTGTCTTTGGGGATTAAGAAAATTACATAAGAACATGAAAAATAAAACACACTATATTTTAGTTGAAAACTTCTTTTACATAACCACGACATTCCCTCATACATAGCATTGCATGGGAAAGACCGAGGATATACATGTGAAAAGAGTGAGATATAAGGCCTAGTAATGGAGTAAAAAAGGAATAACATGAAGAATACAATACATGTTAGGAAATAGGAATATCAACGGAGCATAAACGAAACATTAACATTAAATCATGATATAGTATGATTGTCATAACATGGAAATGTGGCAACAATACTGAACATGGTATTAGCAAGAGCCAAGTCTCATTGCATATGGAACATGAGTAAACCCCCCACTTGAATTAGCATAAGTAAAACCTCATTTCACTTAAATAATTATGGTTAAATCCTCACTACACCAGAACTAGCATGAGTAAACCCCTTATTTCACCTGATAAATCTTGATACTAATCATTACCCAATGCGTTGGAGCACTATCAGGGCACAACCTTCTTAATCATTTAATTTCATGCATATGTGTGCCACATGGATCATATAACATTGATTCATCATCATTAATTACACGATAAAGTAATGTGGAATTCATATATGAAACCTTATAATTAATAAGTAAATGTTCCTAAACTTGAATATCCTTGATAGAGAAATGGGCATGGTATTGACTACACAATGTCTTTGGCTTAGAAAAATGCAGTGCAATTTCAGCAGCATAACAGCGTGACATAAGAATTCATAAATATGGTTTATGAGAGAGAAAAGGGTGTCTAATCATATTTTCATGAAAATGGATTGTAAGGGGTCATATAGATACATTTACCATTATAATTAATGTAATTTGGATTCATAAGACAAAATAATATCTTGAATGTAAATGAGGAGAGAGAAATTCCTTACATTGTTTTGGCATGGTAACAGATGTACATTGGATGAATTAATGAGAGATAAAAAGGCCTATAATAATTAAAACATATAGAGGGATATATGTGGGGAGGAGAGAAATCATACTCCAACATTTATAATTAAAAATAAAAGTGAATAACAATATTAAAATAAACACGGATAAAATGAGAAAGGAAGGAATCCCATACATGGAAGTGTGATCCCAAACGTATGAGAGAGGCTTGAAAGAGGCTTATTGTGGGATTGGGGTGCCTTGGGAAGATTATAAAGAGAGGATGAAAGATGTTGTATTTACTAAAAAGTCTTTGAGTGAGGAGGAAGTTGGATCATGGGTGGGTTTATATAGTAAAGGAGAGGGAATTATTTATTATTCAGGTTTGGGACACCACACATTAAACTAATCAAAACCAAAATGCAACCCATGGTTTTTTCCCGTGTTTTTTCCAAAAGGTAATAGGAAAAAAATATTTTATAAGGACAATTTCCAAACATCTTAAAATAATAGTATTTCTTATGTGGATGTGTGTCACACTCTCAAGGAAATCAGTTTAAAAAAGCTAAAATGTTTTATAAGTCTTGGATAGTCAACTAAGGATTTGTAAAATAAATCAATGAAAATGAAAATCACATTATTTTAATTTTACAACATATATTGTCCGAACAGAATTTGTTTAGTATTTTTTTACATCACAATTGGGTCATTATGATGTCGTAAAATACATAATATAATTAAATGGTGTTTATTTTTTACCCAAAAATTTGATTATCTCAGAAAATTTTGAAAAATTCACGTTTGGATAATTTTGACATCCTCCTTCCAAAAATAATAATTTTTTATCGATTTTTTTTAAATATGTGAGTTTTCAATATTAAAATAAAAACAGATATTTATTGAAATTTCTTGGGTTTTGACAAAAACAGCTTTCAAACCTTAATAAAAATTAAAATTGTATTCATAAAAATTATACAAAAATTTATACTTAATAAAAACTAATTTCATAATAATAATATTTCATTAAAATATTATTTAATTAAAAAATCAATTAATTTAACAAAAATATATTTTTTAATTTAATATTAACTAAAAGTAATATGTGTGCTTTAAAAACTATTTAATAATTAACAATAATAAAATGAATGAATATTATTTATTATATACAAAAATAATTCAAAAAATAATAGTGTTAAGGTATTGTTACATGAACCCTTATAATACCTTCATAAGACCAAAGGGTAAGGTGTGTGATGGTGACAAACTATAGGGGTGGATCAAATAACATCACTCGGGTGGTAATCCCTCTCAAAATCTACTTCACACGTAGGTGGTTCCTTTCAAGCTTAATGTGTTGAAGATTGGAATGGGCATGGTCCAGAGAAAAACCTAATTATGCCACTTCCTTTCCGAGCTCTAACAAATGAGATTCATATGGGGAAAGCCTACTAGATGAGGTCATCACTTCTTTTTTCTGAGTAAACTGGATTTGTTAAACCCTTATATTTATATTAATCATGTGATCACAGTTCAACGGCTATGTTAGCAATGGTCACAATTATTAACAGTATTTTAAAAATCTAAAATCAAAAAACCAATGAATTCAAGATGTTATATTACAATTTCAAATAATACAACATTTTATTAGATCAAGAGGAATTTCCATTGTTAAAATTTTGGGTTGGTACACTGTGTGACCTAGAAGACCCATAGTACTCGTTGAGAAAGAGTAGCTCGGTACGATAGCCAATGTAGGAAGTAGATTTGTGTGACCCGGTTGGCCCATGGTGGTGAGAGGCTCTGTGTTACCCTGAATACCCATTGTACTCATTAAGGATGAGTACCACATCAGTCCAAGGCAATTGGCATGCGACTCTGTGTGACCTGGTAGGCCAACAGTGGGGAGCAGCATTGTGTGTCCTAGTAGACCCACATTACTCATTAGGGAGTATTAAACCATCATCCCATGGTGTTCAGGGATACCACCAGTGTTCTTACATTCCATACATTATATAATACATGTGTGCATTCATAGTAGAATGTGTATACATTACTTTGTGGTCTTTCCTTTGTTTTTTCAGGGTCCCTACTGAGTACTTTGTTACTCAAAACACCATGGGATTCACCTACATATGTCATGTATTGTGTGAACGACGAACGCCTTGATAGAGGGCATAGTGAGCTTTGACCAGGCGGGGCCTACTGTGTTCAGACAGGCGGCGTATAGTTCTACAACTTCTAGCAACTACTCTACACTTACCATCGGGTGTGGTTTTCAGCGGACGACCTTCCTGAGATCCTTGTACTTTCATATTTTGAATTTTTTTTGTATTGTATCCTATCCTAATTAACTTACATATTGTACCTTCACTCAGTTTTTATTTAGTGTCATGCATGTTTCCATTCCAGTTTTTGGGATGTGGTTGTGTGTTTTTGTGTACAAGTACTCAGGAAAATGCATCCCACTTATAGGTTGACTACTTCAGTGCAAGTCGCCAAACCATGGCCTCTGGGAGGTGGGATTGGGGGAGTCATCACATAAGCCCCATGGTATCTGTCAAGAAACTTATAGTGATTTATGGTTGAATACACCTTTCATAAAAGATAAGAAAATAAGTATGGATATGTATTATGTGAGTGTGAATCATCAAATTTTTTCTAGTCACCCATGAATGAGAGGATAAATTTTGGAGAGGTCCTATTTAATTTGAAAAGGTGGTAATTTTAAAATCTAAAATATGCTTCAATGGGGTTTGGTCTGATGGATGGGTTATTATAATTTTTTTTGTACTAATGATGGCGATCGATTAAAATGTTGGATGTTTTAAGGTACTTTGTTTTCAATTGGTTTTGATCGGAATACATCGAGGGATGGGTTACATTAGTTGGCTGGTGGTTGTTATTCCATGGTGGTTGTTTGTTTCATTTTAGAATTATTATAATAGCTTTATAGGAATAGAAATATTATTATAAATTATGGAATGATTATTACCTGGGTTGGATGTATGTGTTGTAATTCAATATATTCTAATTTATTAATGAATTGAATATTGTTAAAAGTGTGGAAATCCAATCGGTACATTATAAAATTTAATATGGTGTGTTCTCAAGAATGTTTTTTATTTTATTTGGAATGTATATTTTAGAAAAATGGAACAAGTTTGGTAATCGGTAAATCGTGAAATATTTAAATTTGTGAACATAGTGCAGAATAATGAGACATGTTGTGGTTGTTATCAATATTGAGTTACATTACAGATGTTGTAACTATTAGTGGAAGATATCATGGGGTAAATTTTTAGTGTTGGAACCTACGTTAAGTCAATTTTATTTATACCCATGGGTATTATTTTGTGTGATTACTATCCTTTTATATTCATGTGATTACTATACACATCCCACTACATTTGGATATCATTTACATTGCCTAATTTTTTTTATTTCCAATTGTTTTCCCCAGCATCCAATTTGGTGAGGTAAGATGGTTTACTTCCCCTATCCCCTTATCTATATTCATATGAGGCATATGGTGATTATTTATTACATTGGTGGTGATTCCTAGTGATTATGGAATGCCATTTGGGGCAGTGAATAGTATTGATTTCTTAGTTGGTGGTGATGTTTAGCGATGATGTCATAGATGCTAGAAATGTATGAAAATAGAAGCTTGGTTAGTGGTGATACCCAAAGATGATGGATTATTGGTGGGTGGTAGTATTTTAGGAAATTTAAGGTGCATGTCATGCATGGTAGGAGGAAAGAAAGGGGTTGATTTCCTTCATGTTCACGATTCCCTAAAATCATTGATATATGTTTATTCTATATATAAGGGATAGGAAGACATTATATTACTTGATGGGGAATAAAATTAAAAAACCATTAGTGAATTAGTTTTGTGGAGCCTTGATTTATATTCTTTTTATATTATATTATAAAATTTTATGAGCTATATAGTTAGTGAGACTTAGTGAGGTTGGGAATAGAATTACTCTACCGTTTAGGTGTACGTTAGTTCTCTTATTTATTCACAATAGCATTATTATTCTCTTTTAACATTTTCATCGAAGAAGTTATGTTTGATTCCACAGATTATACATGTTATTATCATCCTTTTCATATATTAATTGTTTTTTAGCTTTCCAAGAGGGTTCCAAAGGCCGAGTGGGACAACAATAGCTTGGGGTTCGAGTTGTTATTGGGTTTCTACCTTCGAATTTCTCTTAGTGTTATTTTGTTTTAGATATATGAATTTATATTTATTCACATTAGTTATGGTATATTTTATATTTTATATTTTTAATTGGTTTTTATTTGTGGTTTTTATATTTTTTTTACTTTTATTATTGAGTGTAATGCCTCCCATAGTGTTTTTATACCCTTGGGTCTTGTCACCATACAAAGTACTTTTAGAGTTAGGTTCTGGGGATCACTTCCGCTCTTAATTTATAGACCATTATGGGTATAAGTCGAGGGTGTTCATTAAAAAAAGGGAATGGAATGATCCATGAAAATAGTGTAAGGAAACATACTTGGGGTTAAAGAGTTGTGGTAAGAGGATTTAAGGATGGGGCCTTATATCTAATCATAAGTTCATACCTATGTTCAATTAATGGAACTATAAAATTTGTATTCTCATAGTTATTTTATAACGTGTTTCCCATATGAGTGAGAAGAGAATAAAGGTTCTACTAAAAAAGGATGTACTAGTGCTCGATCATAAAGAAGTCAGATGTTGAGAGATTTATATACCTGAGAAATAGAGTTTTTTTATTGTGAAAAAAAGGAATAGCATAGCCAAAAGATTGAACTTTTTCATTCAAATATTTTTAGACCATCATTCTTTATAATTTTTCTCATTAATTGGTGATATAACGTGAAGGTTTTGGGTATAATTCCTAAAGAAAAACTCGATAATTGATTACAATTTCCACTAAGTGGAAATACATGGATTAAGGGGAGACTATAAGAAATAAAAAATTAATTTGTTTTGATAATGGAGGTGAATATAGTACATGGGACATCAATTGGTTCATAATAAATAATAGAGTAATACAAGAGAAAATTTTTAATTGTATGTTGAAGCAAAATGGGGCATTCAAAAGGATGAACAAAACACTAATTGAAGAGGAATATAGCTTGAGGTTTCACTCTATAATGTATAAATAAGTATGGGTAAAAGTACATAACTAGAATATGTATATATTTAATAAAATACCATCATCACCAGTGTGATCAGATATTCCTGGGTATTTTTTCCTCATAAACCCGTAAAAATTAATCATATAAAAGTATTTAGATGTCTATGGTATGTTGACATCAATGGTAAAGAGAGGGATGATCAAGAGGCTATCATCATAATTTCTTTCATTTTGGGCTTTGAATAATTGTATTATGTTAAATAATATAATATTATAATCATCAAAAGATCTTCATATCTCAAAATATTATATTTAATAAGAAGTAATTATAGAATGAGAAGAATTTTACAAAGGGTAAATTTGCGATAAAATAATCAAAAAATCAAACTCAGGTTTATATGTATGGTATCACTATATTTTTTCTAATTCTAGTGTGGGGATATTGGCATATGTTTCCAAGAAGATAGACTAGTAGATGATATAAATTAATGATCAAGGGTTCTTGAGGCATGAATTAGAGCTATCTACGTATAAACATTAAATGTTTGGACATTAGAAGATGTATCACTAGAATCGGAAACCCCAAAATTGAGTTATTATCATATTCAAGATTCATAAGATTGGTAGATTTACATATTTGTGACATAAAATATCTAATTGTAATAGATATTATCAAACCATATAGCCTTATGAAAAAATCACTCAATAATTCTATTACTGATACATTTTTAAGCCATAAATGGAATCATTATATTCAAATGAAACATAGGAGAAATAAAATTTACTAAGAGTAAAGGAATATCATGGGAATAAATTGATGACCTATTTGAAGGAATAAATAATAGTGGTTGGTGGTATAAGTCTATTCTTGTGTAGAAAGGCCATCATTATAAATTTCAAGTGTATTTATCTGATATTTTTACTAAAATGGTAAAAAAATACTACAATTTAGATGGGATTGATCTTGGTTAATACCAATGTTTTTTCGTAGGAAATTAATTTAAATTCAATGTATATTTTTATTAATTTTTAGGAATAAATTTACATATAGAAAATAATTAGTTTTGAGGTTAAATATAATTACTTAGTGTGTACGCTAAAAAATAGTCCCTACTACTTTAAATAATCACCACATCAATGGAACCATAAATTTGACTCTTTTAAGATTGAATATGAATACATGATAAGTAACTCAAATAACATTTTATATCATATTTTATAGAATTATGGTTTCATTATCATCCTATTCATAGATATTTATTATATACTTCTAGTAGATCCACATATTCAATGGATCCTGGAATTGAAGTGTGAGTTATCCATAACTTTTGGAATGAATGGTCTTGATGCAACAAAGAATATTCTTCATCTAAGGATTGAAAATAATAAAAGAATGGTATTATATTTTTATATAAAAGGGATTAAATCCTGAAATTAATTAATAAATTTTCTATGACTATATGTAATTAATTTTAAACTCCTAAATTTGGGCACATTACTATGAAAATGGGGAAATCATCAAAAATGGAATTTGAGGTGAGATACATGGAAAATGTTCCATTTTCTTCCATTGAAAGAACATTAATATCTGTTTTGGTATGAACTCACCAAAACATTTCATTTATAGAGGGAAATTTCATTGGTTATATGATATATCTCTATAAAGCACATTGGGAGTCCATGGTTTGTATTATCAAATATCTCAAATCACCAGAAAATTATTCCATACGTTTTTTTCTATATTAACCAAAGAAGTGGTATATAGATACAGTTTTGGGGAGGTGATTATGCTGCTTATAATAGTATAGAAGGATTTGTGTTTATATTTTCCAATAAAAAATTAGCTAGACTTCCAAGTTGTAGTTAGTAATTACACTCACTACTATGGAGGTTAAAAATTTATCCATAACAAAAGAAGAAAATAATATGATTTTGATGAAACTGTTATTGTTTTTATAGGGACCTAGCCTTCAAAATTACATTATCTTGAATTTCTTTTTAAAAAAATCTATTTTTCATATTTATCATATTTTTAGTTTTAGAGTTTTGGAGAATTATGATATTACTCAATCATAAAAAAACCCTAAAATACAAAGTGTAATCACTAGAACAGTATCCATTTTTCTTATAATCTAATGCTTTTAAAATAAATCATGATCCCTTTAATGATAACTCTTCATGAATTTCATCATGAGTTATTCTAGTCCGTTACTCATCCTTAATTGAAATGAAAAATGTAAAAAAAATGTGGGATAAACATGAAGCGGTTTATGCCCCAATACTTTTGGTCATCGTAGGCATTGAAAACACATAATTTTATTTTGGAACATTAATATACTTTTCATTGTTATAAATGGAATAATCATGCTGTCAACTTCCATTCATTTGTGTTTTTCAAAAAATAATATCCATATGTCCAAATTTCATACCAAATTCATTATAGTTATATCTTGGACCCAACCGTCATTGTTTTATCAATGAACAACCTTTCATTAGTTTATCATATAACCACACATCATTGGTTTATCATGTAACATCCCTTAAAAATTTATAAGTACCATTATATATTCATAGAACATAAAAGAATTCAATTTTTAACATGTCACTCATTACATTTCATTTTCACTCATAAGGAAAAATTTCATGTTATTGAAATAATCAATCCACTTTCAAACCCAATTTTCAAAAACAAAATACCCCAAAAATAAAAAGAGGGGTTTATTTTATTTTTAAAAACATGAAGTATTTTTAATGAATCCAAATAAGATAATATAAATAAAATTTATTTCTTAATCCTTTTAAATCCATATAAATAAATATGTATAATAATATCGTGAATATTTATATCTATGAAAAATTATGAAACTAAATCTTTAAACATTTAAAAAATATATTTGTAAATAAAAGTGTCCCATAAAACTTTGAAATATTTGAATAATAATACCCATGAAAGAATAAAATATAAAAAAAATTAAATAAAATTATAACAAAATAAATCATTATATGATATGTTGAATGGGCTGTATATACACCTCATAGAATTAGGAGAGTGTATAACATCAAAAAAGCATCAATGAAAGGAGATTGAGACCAAATCCCTTACCCTGAGCCCAATATGACCCATGTGTCTTTATCTTCATTAATAATAAACTTATGTTAATTTTTCTCACACTTAGGTTCCTTTATCAAATTTATAATTACTTCTATTTTATTTATTACATTTTTGTATACAACTACTTAGTCAATTATGTTTACATCGAGTGTTTTTACCATATTTAGTTTATGTGTCAAAAACGACTTTGGTAGGTAAACTATGGACCAAGGTATCACTATTAAAATATATCCAGGATAATAATAATGAAATTAATTTCAAATTTATAAAGAAATTAAACTTCTAAAATCAATTATGTATTATGATTATGAAAAATGTACTTGTTTTAAAATTATGTAGACGGTTAGTCGTACTTACACATGTGTTCCAATCCCATTTTTCAATGATCATTATTGAAAGAAGGTAACTGTAATTAATCTTAAATAAATGATAAATATATAATAAATACCCGGATATTAAATTATATATAATTAATATTATCATTATTGTGATGTAAAAAGTAATCACATCTATTCGTAGAGGCGGTAGTCCACACATCTAGAAAGGATGTGATAACTTTTTTAATGAGTGAAAGGATAACCAAGAAAAAAGGATATATTATATATTCATAAATATAATTATGTTATCAATGTCAAATATATGTAATTTATTTCACATATTTTTTTTTAAATCATTGTTAATACATTCTATATAACATGTTAATGTATCACATCGCTTTGAGGAGGGAGTTGTCCACATGTCCACAAACTATGTTATCATATTCCTATGAAATGGGAAGAATGAAATTATCTAATGAATAACAATTATATTAGGTTTGATACAAAAAATTATTATATATATCATATAAAAAAATTATTTCCATCATTATTCACAACCTTGAAAGGAGGTAAGTGAAGAACAAATGACATCGGTTCACAAGGTAGTTGTTCATCGTACACCAGAATGAATATTATGTATCACATTTGAGGGAAGTGTATGTAGAAACATTAATATAAAAAATTATATTTATATTTACCCTACTTATGTTATTATACAATCATGATATAAAAAATTTAATGGGTGGAGAAAACAGTTCTCATTAATGAATGTTACCTCTTTTTCAGGTAAATTCTTTTAGTTTTCACAAAGTATATCCTTGATTGGATTTCTGAAAATCATTAGGATTATATGATGAGGGTATGGGAGTTGGGAGATTATTTGGGCATGTTTTATATTATTTAAATTTATTTGGATGTGAGAATAAATGGGGAGGATGAGTGCCTTTTTATAGTGGATTGGAAGTGACCTTCTTCAAAATATAAAAAGTTATTTAATATTGAGAGGTATCCCTCACATAATGTTACTCAAATACTGATAACCATTTGATAAAATATATTACATCTTAAAATAATTTCCATAAAATTGGTTTTTTATAATTTTATTGGTCATTTGGCCACTTTATATTGAATATTAACCACTAATGAACCACATTTTTAAATTATTATCTATAATTAATTCCAATTCATTTCACTAATATTTTGTTACCAAAAGTAATTTGAACTTAATACAAATTATAAATTAATATAATTAAAATTATGGGATCAATTTTTTCTATATTCTAAACACCTAAATGGTGGAAATTAATTTAAAATTAACTTATTGACAGGATAAGAAACTAGTTTTTTAAAGTGAAAGTTCAAAAGCTTGAAATTATTTGGATCCAATTTCAAAGTGAAACTGATTCTATTGACCTAAAATATATTTAATTATTTATAATATAAATAATTATACATTAAAACAAATTTAAAAAAATAACATTATTAACAAATTATAAGAAAATCAGGTTTTCAATTAAAATTTAATGCTTTGCAATATTCCTCAAAATATGAAACTTCTCAAAAGAAATACCAAAAATTAACCTGATGTAAATTTTTATATTTTAATTTATATAATGAAGTTTATTTTGTCAAGTAAAATTTATAAAAGTGTTAAAAATTAATTCTAAATCAATTATTTTATTAAAATGCAGCAATACAACCATATTAAATAAAAATATTAACAGTATAATATTATGTGATATAACTCGGTTTTACGTTCAATAAGAAATTTAAAAGGAACTCATGTTTCATGTCATATATGATACTGAGAATTTCATCCATTTTAATTAAAAATATACTATTTAATTCATAATTATTATTGAATATGAAAAATACTGTGTTATTATTAAGTGGAATGTTACATCCTTCCCTCCATTTTGAAATTGCATCCTCACAATTTTATTACCTTATTAAATAACTTGGGATACTTTTATATATTATACTTTTTAGATTCCCATGTTACTTCTTCAAACATATAGATTTTTCATAAAACCTTAAATTTATGTGTTACATTATTCCGTAAAACATGATCTTTGTGGTCTATAATCTGAACTCGCTATTCCTCATAAGTAAGCATCACTTCCAACTAAACTACTTAAATCTAAAAACATGAGATAAATTTTGTACATAATTCCTTAACATTTAAACCTAAAATAAATTGTGTAACTAAGATAAAAACAGGGTTAAATATACTCAGTAAGAATCTAATCCATCTTTCTACATTATTTTATATATTCCAATGACTGTGGACTCGTTTTCCCCTTCTTAAAAAAATGCTTGAAAATTTTCTATAGAGAGTCTTTTAAATTGATATGATCTCCTACATCAAAAAATGGTTTTTCCATCTATTATTTGAATATATTTACTTCTTAATCTGAGTTATTCTCATGTGTTACTTAATCAAATGAACATTATCTATTATTTCCTCTAACAATAATGATACCCTTAACATCATTTCTACTACATCATCTCAAAATGATATTGTCCATCACTATATTCTATATAATGACTCAAATGGTTCCATCTGTATACTGGAATAAAATATATTATTATAAGAAAAATCAAACAATGAAATATTTTGATCTTAACTGCCCTAGTAATCTATTGAGAAGTAAAGACTCATATCTTTCAAGGTCAAAATTATCTGCTCAGACTCATTTTTGGATAGAATATAAAAGTTGTAATGAAATTTAATTATATACCAAATTGATACTAAAGTTTATTCCTAAAATATTATGTAAACCATGGATCATATTCTAGTACATTGAAGAGAGTCACTTTATGTTACATGATAACATCCTTTAGATATATTACAGAAAGTTCTTCTAGAGACATCATATCTCAAATGTGAAGTAAATGTACATATTTAGTCAATTGAACAATAATAACAAAAATCACATTTCTAACTTCAGAATTATGTTGTAATCCTATAATGAAATCCATTGATATATTATCTAACATACACTATAGTTATAGTAAAGGTAAAATCATACCATTTAGTAATTTTAAATCACCTTTAAATTGCTAACAAGTTAAAAACATCTTGGTAAATTTACTAATATCTCTTTTCATTCTATCCCACTGGTAATACTCTCGAAGGACTCTGTATATCTTAGTTCTGCCCAGATAAATAGAAAATAGAGAACTATAATCTTTAATCAATAAATCATTCCTCAACTGTGAATCACCAGGCACACATAATCTTATCCTAAATCATAGAAATCATTTTTTATCAATATCAAAATGAAAAAAAAACATACCATTATTAATTTATTATAACTTTTATTTCAAATATTGATCCACCAAATGATCCAGCTTAATTATCTCTAACAAATTCGACATCATTGAAACCTAGAATAAAACATTGGATGTCCCTATATCTGTAACTTCTTGTCCAAGATTCAACAACACATTAACCAAATGTTCAATTTCAAAATTTAATTTCATTAATGTAGAAATAATGTTTTAAATCAAAGCACCATCCACTTTGTTTTATTTTTTATAATGATAATGAATTTTGAAATCATCATCCTTGATCAGTTTTAGTCTTCTAATTGGTCTTATGCTCAATTCCTTCAGAGTGAATATATATTTCAACAAAAATTAATCACTATATATTTCACACTTTGCTCAATACAAATGATCCCCCGAAATTTTTAAAGTAAAAAAAACAACATTAGCTAATTCAAAGTCATGTGTCTGGTAATCTTACTCCTGATGTTTAAACTAATATAAAGCATTAAAAATTACATGATCATTATTCATTAGGAAAAAACCAATTCTTTTCAAGAAAGAATTAATATAGATGATGAATTCCCAATATATATAAGTAATGGAAAAAACTAGATCATTGGCCAATTTTATTTTCTATTCCATAAAACAGACATCACATTCTTATATCCACATGAATGTGACACCCCCTTTTGTTATAAATTTTATTATAAAAAATAACCAAGAAATGTTTTCAACAATCCATTGTTCATTACCCACTAATCTATGAAAACTATGAATATCTATGACATTGGTTGTTCTTTTCCATTCTTTAACAACTATCATTTTAGCAGTATAAAAAGTTATACCTTATTTAGATACAATTTTACATAGGAAAGAATTTTTTTATAACCAAAATTCACACATTCAAAATTACCCATATTTTTTTTTCTTATATGGTTTTAAAAATATTTGTTAGATTACTTTATAATTTCACATGAATTTTTGAATATACTAAATTTCATCAATAAAAACAAAAAAAATGTTTTCCAAGAACTCAAGATAAATTCTATTCAAAATATCAATGAATAAAATAGGTGCATTAGATTACCCAAAAGGCAGAAATAAAAATTCAAATTGTCCATATTTAGTTCAAAACAAAGTATCATTAATTTTAGCATCCTTTATATTAAACTGATGGTACCTAGACCTTTTGATAACCTTCAAAAAATTCTTTGCTCCCTAAGGCTGATCAAACAAGTCGTCAATATATAGAAAATGATATGTGTTATTAATAGTGATGTGATTCAAGGCCCTATTATCAATTAAAATTCACATTGATCCATACATATTTCTAAAAAATATAGAATAAACCCATGGTGATATTCAAGTCTAAATGAAACCTTTATCTAGTATATTCTGCAATTAAATTTTAAATTATAAAGGTTCCAATTGATCCATTCGATATGTGGGGTTAGAAATAGGCTTATAATCACAAACTAATTCAATAATAAACTCATCATCTAAATCAATAATAACACAAGGTAAATAACTAAAAAATATCCATGTATTTATTTTTTGTTAGAACGCCACTAATTTATACAATTTATTAATTTTCAAAAAAAATAACATGGTAACATTCAATTCCATCTCTAATTAATTTCTCATCTTCTTAGTAAGTTATAAAAGGCATGAAATCATTGATCATATCTTCATTGGAACTTCAATCTATCTTAATATGATGAAATAAAATCTAATTCATACCAAAAATGATAATAAACTCTACTATGGACAATTAAAGAAGAATTTTATGAAAGAACTACCAACTAAAGACAATATAAATACACATATAAATTTTTGTTGTTTTTACACTTCTACCTAAATTTTTTACCAAAATATATATCTTAATATCATTATTTTTGGTCTCCATATTACTTTCTAGTTTCTCGGAATGTAAGGAATGAAAATATCCATAGTCAAATAGGGTGTAGGAATATTTTTAATAAACAAGTAACATACATATCGCAACTTAATTTGATGGCCCCACAATAGCCTCAATAGTAGAAAATTAACATGATACAACTTTATATATACAATAATGATTATTACCATCTATTATAACTTAATTTAGAAACAAATTATAATTATGATACCAACTAAGTAAACTGATCCATTATTGAAGCCTATGATTTTATTTAAACGAACCTCAGATACCAACTATAAGCATCCATCCTTAAATATTATATAATCTTTAGTTATAGTTAATAAATTCATTTCATTAATATTGAGGATTATTTAATGTTTGGTGTTTTATATAATTAGTCCATAACTCATATATAACAAAACCATAAAATACATAGTAGACACTTTTGAACAGTATTCATTTTTTCTATAATCTAAAATATAGAAAATAAATAATTATCTACATTATTAAAACTCATCATGACTTTCAACATGAATTCTTCTAATCCCATACTCATCTTTAAGTCCAATGTAAAACATTAAAAAAATGTGATGAGCATAAAATTATTATTAAGGGATATAAAAATAAGTAAATTGTTGGTCTATTTATAAATATTAAAACCCGAGAAAACACTATCATAATGTAATAATATTTACCCTTAAGAATTCATAAATTCATTCCTTTTAAAATAAGCTCATTTATTACCTTTTTCTAATAACAATATTTCTATAAAATCCTTATCAAGCATAGAAACCCCACAAAGGTATTTTGGGAAATTATTATACTTTCCATTATTATAAATGGAATAAACTTACGGTGGAATTCCCTACATCTAACTCTTATTAAGGAAATTTACCTATGTCCAAAATGCATACCTAATTAATTGGAGGGATATCAAGGACCAATCCATTGTTGACTTATCATGTAACCACTCATCATTAGTTTATCATATAACAACCAGTCCTTAGTTTATCATGTAACCACCATTGAAATTTCCAAGTACAATTATATAATCATAACACATAAATGAATGAAATTTTTGACATTTCACTCATAATATATAATTTTCACAAATAATGAAACATTTCATGTTATTTATATAATCAATCCATATTCAAAATTGATTTTTGAAAAAAAAATACCCAAAAAAGAATATTGGGTTTTTTTATTTTAAAAACATGAAGGCTTTTATAGGAAGAAAATACCAAAATAGACATAAAATGTACTTTATGATCCTTTTATATCCACATAATTAAATATGCAAAATATAAACAAGAATATTGATCTAGATTAAAATATTATTAAATTAAATATTTAAATGATAAAAATCAATTTTTTATATCAAATTGTCTCATACCATATAGAAATATTTAACTCATATTCCCCTTGAAATAATAATATTTAACAAAACATTATATAAAATTAGAATAAATAAATTCATGACATGATATGTAAAAGGGGATGTATATAAACTACATAAAATAAGGTGGATGTATAACTTCGATAAATTCCACAATGAAAGAATATTGAGATGAAATCCCTTTACTTTATTTGGAATTGTCATATGTGTGTTTATCTTCCAAAATAATAAACTTATGTTAATAATTTACTTACATCAGAATGTTTTTAAATTATATCATTAACATTATTTCAATTATTACATTTTTTTATACAATGACATTAAAATTAATTTTATGTCAGGCATCTTGACCATATTCGGTTTATTTTTCAAAAAAGACTTTGGTAGGTCAACTATGGTCAAAGGGTACATTATTAGACAATATAACTAATAATAATCATGAAATAATTATCATATTTATACATTGATTAAACTCTTAAAACCAATAATTAATTATGGTTATGAAAAATGAACCAACGTTCCATTCATGGAGACGGTAAGTAGTATGTACGCATTTGTAATGTTCCCATTCTTCGATGATCATTATCGAAAGAAGGTAAATATCATTTATATTTATACAATGATAATTATATAATAAATATTTTTATATTTTATTATATAAAAAATTTACATATCATACTTTTTATATAAAGAAATCACATTGAATTGAGGAGGTGGTGGTCCACATGTCCAGAAACTATTATAACTATTTTAGTTTTTGAAAGGGTAATAAGGAAAATGATATAATATATTTATAGAAAGATAATTATGTGATTAATATCATACATATTTATTTTATTTCACATATTTTTATTAAACCCATCATTCATACATAACATATAATGTGTGAATGTATCACATCGCTTTGTGAAGGCGGTAGTCCACACGTACACAAACGATGTTATCATATTCCCAATGAATGTAAGGCATCAAAGTATGTGTTATATACAAATTAAATAAATATGATGAAATAAAAAATATTATATATATCATACTAAAATAGTAATTTTTCATTATTTACGACCTTTATATGTGGTAATGGAAGAACAAACAGCATCGGTTCCAGAGATGGTAGTCCGTAGTACACACGAATGATGATTGTATATCCCATTTTATGGAAGTGTGTGTGGTTGTAGGTCGAACACATAATATAAAAAATATAATGAAATTTATTATACTAATTTAATTATATAATAATATTATTAAAATAATTTAATGTGTTGATAAAGAAATAAAACAAAGTTTCTTGTCGAATAGTGTAACCTATTTTTATAGTAACCCTCATTAGTTTTCACCAAAGGACTTCCATAGTGTGTTGTATCCCATATATAAGAATCTAGGATTACAAAAGGGTTTTTAGTGCTTATTTGGGAATATTTTTTATGATCCAAAGGTATTTATAGGTCTAATAAGTTGGGAAGGTGAGTATTATTTTATAGGGGAGGGGGGATATCATTTTTGTAAATATAAAACGGTAAAAACTATTGGGAGGAATCCCTTACATAATGTGACTCCATTAATGATAAATTATATCGAAGATGTAATATGGTAGAATAATGGCACTAAAATTGGTTTGGAACCAATTTCTAGTTCAGTTTTACACTTAAGATTAAATTTTAACCACTGAGAAAACGCATTTCTACCTTAATTGTTGTAATCAAATTTAATTGCATTCACTAATTTTTTTTTAAAAAATACTTATTTGAACTTATTATATATTATATATTATTATTACTTAAAATATAGAATCCATTTTTCTAAATTAAAAATATATAAGTGCTAGACATTAATTTATAATTAATCATGTTGATGAGACGACAAAGCTAGTTTTTAGAATTAAAAATTGAAATGATTGAAATGATTTTTGATCGAATTTCATTGTAAAATTGATTACAATAACCTAAATTGAATTTATTGATTTAAAATATATCTAATTAAACATTCAAACCAATTTAAATTATAATTTAACTATATATATAATTTATAATAAAATTAAATTTTCAATTAAATTCAACGATCTGCATTATTCCTCAAAAAATGAAACTTTCCAGAAAAATACTAAAAAATCACCAAAGTAAATTTTGATATTCATATTTCCAAGATAATGTTTATATTTTTAGGTAAATTTTATAAAAGTATGAATATTTCTTTTTAAAACAATTATACCATTAAAAGGTGTCCAAAATATGATATAAATAAAATTTATATAAATAGTATATTATTGTTCAAAATAACTCAATCTGGGGGGAAATGAAAGATTTCGAAGAAAAAAATATTTTATTTCATATAAGAGATTTAAAATAGCGTCCTTTTAAATTTAAAATTTTTTATATATTTCATATAAATTAATAAAAATTCAAAATACATATTCAATAATTACTTGGGATGTTACAGGTGGACCTTGGGTGGAATTACGAAATCATTATTCTTTAATGTAAAACATTAAGTGTGATTAACATGGATAAAAAAATAGAAATTAATTCATTGACTAAACACATTAACCTAAAATACAACAACTTTTAGAACTTTTCTAAGGATGGAGAGTCATAATTATGGATGATCTTAGAAGAAAAAATATTCTTGACATTTGAACTATGGTTTTAACCGAATAAATCCCAAGATAGTACTATAACATAGTGTTGTTATGGTAAAATATATGATAAAACATATAATTTCATCTATGTAGGAGGATGATGTGGAATTAAATGTTTTATATGTGTTAAATATCTTCCATTAATCCTTGACGCACTATTAAAATGGGTATCCGTTAGTTTGTGAAGCCTCTTCAAGTGTATAAATAGTGTTCATTGAATGTTTGGGACTCATTTTTCTAGAATAATGGTATGTTGGGGGTAATTTAATAGAAAATAGATTGATAAAGATTAATTTATGATGTAAATGTAAATTTAAAAGAATGAGGATTACTCGATGAGACTAGATGCCAAAAAGGTGTGAAATTGAATTTTCTATCAAATGTATCTAGTCATGTGGATGATTTCTTCTTGTGATCGTTTGTTACTATTTCCAATGACTGAAGAAACAAAAAAAATTAGAATTTTAGTGAAGCCGAATGATCATCTGGACCCTAGTATAAATGTTTTATAGGACCACATATTAACATGTAACATGATTAATTAATAACAATGATCCATGAGGCTTACAAGACCTAATTTGTGATAATTTTACTTTGAAAGAAATATATAATAAATTTATATCCCATTAATATAAGATAAAAAATGAAAAACGTAAATTAGAAGATTTATTTAATTTATTCAAATTTCTTGATTATATTCTTGTGTTCATATTTATCTTATGACTATATATTTCATGATTTAGGATCTACTCCAGTTTCATATGTTCTGGGGCACATAGTCAGGTAGGTGTGGTGTGATGTTATGCATGATTAAATGAGGGTACTAAAATTTTAGGGGATTAATAAACTTTTTTGGTGGTTTATCTTCCAAAGGATTCACTTTTGTTCATATCTTATCCAAAAAATTTATGCATTATTATGAAAACATATTCTTATTCTTTCATGATGATTATTTTTAGGTTATAACTCATCAAATATTTATTTAGGGAAAACACATATAATTTCATGTTAATTATTATCATATATTTATCCTGTGTTTATGACTTCTAAAATGTTTATGATTTAACCCATTATGACTTATTGATAAGTTTTTCCCATATAGATCCACATAAATCATCTCATTTTTATGTTCTCATTCCTTAAGTGATTATTATTAACCATCTTGGGATGATTATTAATATTACCGTAGACTAGGATTTTATTTAAACTAACCTATAATACCAACTATAAGCACCCATACTTAAAAATTATATAATATTTTATTATAGTATATAAATTCCCTTTATTAATATTTAGGATGATATCATGTTTAGTTTTTTAGAGAATTATTCCATAACTCATATACAACAAAACCATAAAATACATAGTAGACACTTCCGAAACGTATCCATTTTTTCCATAATCTATAATATTTAAAATAATCCATTATCTAATTTATTAAAACTAAACATGACTTCCAAAATTAATTATTCTATTCCCATAATCATCTTTATGTCATATCTAAAACATTAAAAAAATGGGATGTGCATAAAATTAATATCAAGGGATATAAAAATAAGTAAATTGTTAGTCTATTTATAAACCATAAAACCCCTGAAAACACTATCATAAAGTAATAGTATTTACCCATAGAATTCATACATTCATTCCTTTTAAAACATTCTAATTTCTTACCCTTTTTCACAAGATTTTTATAAAACCCATATCATGCATAAAAACCCCACAATGTTTTTTTGGGAAATTATTATACATTCCATTCTTATAAATGGAATAACCATACGGTAGAATTCCCAAATTTCACTATGATAAATGAAATATCCTTATGTCTAAAATCCATACCTAAATAATTGGAGGGATATCATTGGACAATACATCATAGACTTATCAAGTAACAACTTATCATCATTTTATCATATAACCACAAGTCATTAGTTTATAATGTAACCACTAGTAAAATGTCCAAGTACCATTATATAATCATAACTCATAAAGTAATGAAATTTTCAACATTTCACTTATAATATTTCATTTTCACAAATAATGAAACATTTAATGTTATTGAAATAATCAAACCATATTCAAAATATATTTTTGATAAACAAATACCCAAAAAAGAATACGGGGTTTTAGTTTTTCTATTAAAAACGAGAAGGCTTGTAGAGAAAAAAATACAAAAATAGACATAAAATGTACTTTATGATATTTTTATATTAACATAATTATTTATGTAAAATATAAACAAGAATATTCATATGGAGAAAAATATTTGGAAATTAAATGTCTAAATAATAAAAATCGATTTTTTATATCAAATTTTCTCATAAAACATAGAAAGATTTAACTCATAAGCCCCATGAAATAATAATATTTGAAAAAATATTAAACTAAATGATAATAATAAAATCTTGATATTATATGTAAACATGGATTTATATAATCCTCATAAAATATGGTGGATATATAACATCAATAACGGCCACAATGGAAGGAGATTGAGATGAAAACCCTTTCCTTGACTTGGAATTGTCATGTGTTCATTTGTCTTCGTGAATAATTATCTTATGTTAAAAATTTACCTATATAAGAACATTTTTCTAGTTTAACATTAATTTTATATCAATTATTACTTTTTTTGTATTCAACTACATAAAAAAATTATTTTTATGTTAGGCGTCTTGACCATATTAGGATTATTTTTCAAAAACAACTTTGGTAGGTCATATAGGGTTAAAGTGGACATTATTAAAGAATATAAAGAATAATAATAATGAAATAATTATCTTATTTATATATTAATTAAACTCTAAAACCCAATAATTATTTATGGTTGGTAAAAATCAACTGATGTTCCATTCATGGATAAGGTATGTTGTATGTACGCAAATGTAATGTTCCCATTCTTTGATGATCATTATCGAAAGAAGGTAAATATCATTTATCATTATAAAATGATAATTATATAATTAATTAAATTATATTTTATTATATAAACTTATACATATCATTATTTTTATATAAAGGAATCACATTGAGTTGAGGAGGTGGTGGTCCACACGTCCACAAACTATTATCACTCTTTAATATGTAAACGTGGAGTTATATAATCCTCATAAAATAAGGTGCATGTATAACATCAATAATTGCCACAATGAAAGGATATTGAGATGAAATCCCTTTCCTTGAGTCGAAATTTTCATGTGTTCATTTATCTTCCTGAATAATAATCTTATGTTAATAATTTACCAATATAAGAATATTTTTCTAGTTTAACATTAATTTTATATCAATTATTACTTTATTTGTATTCAACTATATAAAAAAATATGTTTATGTTAGGCGTCTTGACCATATTAGGATTATTTTTTAAAAAAATCTTTGGTAGGTCATATATGGTCAAAGTGGACATTATTAAAGAATATCCAGAATAATAATAATGAAATAATTATCTTATTTATACATTAATTAAACTCTTAAAACCAATAGTTAATTATGGTTGGGAAAAATAAACTAATGTTCCATTCATGGATAGGGTAGGTTTTATGTACGCAAATGTAATATTCCCATTCATCAATGATCATTATCGAAAGAAGGTAAATATCATTTATCATTATAAAATTATAATTATATAATTAATTACATTATATTTGATTATATAAACTTATACATATCATTCTCTTTATATTAAGGAATCATATTGAATTGAGGAGCTGGTGGTCCACACGTCCACAAACTGTTATCACTATTTTAGTTTGGGAAAGGGTAATAAAGAAAATGATATAATATATTTACAGAAAGATAATTATGTGCTTAATATCATAAATATTTATTTTATTTCATGTATTTTTATTAAACTCATCCTTAATACATAACATATAATTTGTAAACATGTCATATTGATTTAAGAATGTGGTAGTCCACACGTCCGCAAATGATGTTATCGTATTCCCAAAAAATGGAAGGCCTCAAGGTATATGTTATATAAAAATTACATAATAATGAAGAAATAATAAATATTTTATATATGATACTAAAATAGTAATTGATCATTATTTCCAACCTTTATATTTTGTAATGGAATAACAAACAACATCTGTTTGCGAGGTGGTAGTCCACTATATACACGAATGATGATTGCATATCCCATTTTATGGAAGTGTTTGTTATTGTAAGTCGAACACTTAATATAAAAAAAAATATCATTATATTTATTATACTAATTTAGTCATATAATAATATTATAAAAATTATTTAATGTGTTGATAAATAAATAAAACAAAATTGCTCATCGAGAAGTGTTACCTCTTTTTAGATTAACACCCATTGGTTTTCAACAAAGGACTTATCTAGTGTGTTTTATCCCATATATAGGATTCTAGGATTATATAAGGGTTTATGGGTGTTTATTTGGTAATTTTTTTTATGATCCAAAGGTATTTATAAGTCTTTATAATTGGGGAGGTTGAGTATCATTTTATAGTGGAGGTGGAATATCATTATTTTAAATATAAAAAGGTAAACACTATTGGGGGGAATCACTTAAATAATGTGACTCCAATAATGATTAAAAATTGATCCAAGATGGGATATGGTAGAATAATTCCACTACAATTGGTTTTAGAAAAATTTCTATGTCACTTATCCACTAAATATTAAAGTTTAACCGCTGAGAAAACACATTTTATTTTAATAGTTGTCATTAAATTTAATTTCTTTCACTAATATTTTTGGAAAAATAATAATTTTAGCTTATTATATATTATATATTATTATTATTCAAAATATAGAATCCTTTTTTTAAATTAAAATTATATAATTGTCAGACATTAATCTATAATTAATCATGTTGATAAGATGACAAAGCTAGTTTTTAGAATTAAATATTAAAATGTTTGTAATGTTTTTAAATGAAATTTCAATGTGAAATTTATTCCAATAAACTAAATTGTATTTATTTATTTAAATTATAAATAATTAAACATTAAAACCATTTTAAATTATAATTTACCTATATATATAATTTAAAATAAAATGAAATTTTCGATTAAAATTCAATGATCTACTCTACTTATAAAAAACTGAAACTTCTTAGAAAAATATCATAAAATCACCCAAAGTAAATTTTTATATTCATATTTCAAAAATAAAGTTTATATATTTAGGTAAAATTTATAAAGTATAAATAATTATTTTTAAAACCAGTCTTCCCTTAAAATTCGGCCAAAATATAATATTAAAAAAATTATATTAATGGTATATTATTGTTCAAAATAACTCAATCATGTGGGCAATGAAATATTTCGAAGAAAATGGTATTTTATTTCTAAAAAGATATTTAAAATTGTGTCCTTTTAAATTTAAAAATTCCAATCTATTTCATATAAATTAATAAATATCCAAAATATATATTCTATCGTTACATGGGATTTTATAGGTGGACCTTGGCTGGAATTATGAAATCATTATTCTTTAAAATGAAACATTATGTGTGATTCACCTAGATAAAATATTGACATTGATTCATTGACTAAACACAATAACCTAAAATAAAACTACTTCTATAATTTTTCTAAGGATGGAGAGTCATAATTCTGGAAGATCTTAGAAGAAAAAATATTCTTGACATGTGATCTAAGGTTATAATCCAATAAATCTTAAGGTAGTAAAATAACATAGTTTTGTTGAGGTAAACTGTATTAGAAAAGAGATAATTTCATGTGTGTAAAAGGATGATTTGTAATTAAAAATTTTATATGTGTTGAATATCTCCCATTAATCCTTGAAGCACTATTAAAATGGGATTTCAGTTAGTTTGTGAAGCCTCTTCAAGTGTCTAAATAGTGTTCATTGAATGTTTGGGACTCATTTTTATAGAATAATGATAATGTGGGGGTAATTTAATTTGAAATAGGTTGATAAAGATTAAATTATGATAGAAATGTAAATTCAAAACAATTGGGATTACTCGATGGGATTAGATGTCAAAAAGGTGTAAAAGTGATTTATCGATCAGATTTATCTAGTCATGCGGGTGATTTTTTCTTGTGATAATTGGTTACTATTTCCAATGATTAATGGTCCAAAAAATGTAGAATTTTAGTGAAACTAGATGATCATATGGACCCTCATATAAATGTTTTATGGTACCAACTAATATCATGGAATCTAATTAATTTATAACAATGATCCACATGGCTCACAAGCCCTAAGTTGTGATAATTTTACATTGAGGGAAATATATAGTGAATTTTTATCTCATTAATATAGGATAAAAATATGAAATACATAAATTTGAAGATTTATTTTCTTTTTTCCACTTTCTTGATTGTATTCTTATATGTATATTTGTATGATGACTATCTATGTCATGATTTAGGGTCCACTCAAGTTTCATATGTTTTTGGTCATGTAGTCATGTTGTTATGGTGTGATGTTATGCATAATTAAATGAGGGTACTAATATTTTAGTGGATTAATGAAATTTTTTGTGGTTTATCTTCCAAGGGATTCAATTTTGTTCATATCTTCTCCAGAAGTTGTATTAATTCTTATGAAAACATATTCTTATTCTTTCATGATGATTATTTTGAGGCTATATCTAATCAAATATTTATTTAGGTAAAACACATATAATTTCATTTTAATTTTTATCATATATTTATCCCATGTTTATGACTTCTCTAAAGTTTATGGTTTAACCCATTATGACTCATTAATAACATTTTCACATATCGATCCACTTAAATCACCTAATTTTTTTGTTCTCATTACTTAAGTGATGAATAATAGTATAAGGTGTTATTTTTCTATAAGTATAGAGATTGAGAATATTATGTATAGTATTTGTTGAAGATATAATATGTAATATGAAATTTATGAATCATGTATCCAAAGACAATAAACCATCAAGTTTTAGATTTGTGTGATATATTTTGTTTTGTAAATAAGATTAATCTAAAATAATGTAATATACTTGAATCATATATCAAGGTTATCTCATTTGTATCAAAGCATATGAAAAAGTTTTTATTTTATAATTGGATATATGTGTTGAGTTAGGTAGAGCATAAGTTGTTATTATAGTGGTTTTTTTGGAATATTTTATAGATAATAATAGTCTATGACATAATACAATCAACAATTAACCAAATTTTATATAGGATTAAAATATAAATTCATTATTTGAAATGAAAGATTCATAATTTAAGACATATTAGGATTTATTTTCCTTATCATGTGATTTATTACCTTGAATACTTTCCTTAACACTCTCATTATCCATTTAGGTTTTAGTAGATATATAGAACTAAGAGGAACAATGTTTACCTTGGGTGTGATGCACAATATGGATATTGTACCAATAAGAAACAAAATATTATTGTGAATGGGATTAAATCCTTCTTGTAAATAATATCATAGGATGTGGATTATACCCAAAACTATGTTGATCTCTCGAACAAAACAATGAAAAAAAATGTTATTCAGTCTATCGTGAATCAGTGACCATAGTCCATTAATGGCCTTTTCAATCGATTTATTTCTGAGAAATTGATTAAAAATAAAGAAAATATATTTACTATTATTAAATACTTATAGTGAAACAAAATTAATAATTGAGGTTAACTATTGGTAGGTGAAATGGTCCAATGGAGTTAATTGATTATAAGTTGGAGGCTATAGGAAGAAGTTTACTCCATATAATGTAATGACATTGATATAATATATTTCACCAAATATTTTCCCTAAAAACTATACCTTAAAATGGAGTCATACTTTTTTATATCAAATAAAAAGTTATTTTATTTGATTGGTTCATATTTTGAAAATGTCACGAGATACACACTTTATGACTCTAGATTTATTATTGACCATAAAGTAAATCATTTCTATTAGGATATAAAATATGTATTTTAAAAAAGAATAGTTATAAAATACTTTGGTAACAATGAACAAATGGTCTGATATAATATTATGGTGGATATATAAATCATAGACTCTTATTATTGTTTCTAACATGATAAATTTAAAATGGAGTTTCAAAGAAACTCAAATTATAAATCACATGCAGGAAAGAAAACATTCCCTAATAAATTTCTAAAATAAGGGATGAAGCACTTGGAAAATTCTATAAAGTGAATATATAAAATTTTTATTTATAGAAGGCCTTCCATTAATATAATTATTATTGAAGATAAATTAATATTATAATCAACTCAATGGATTATTAAAATGTCTTAGCTAACAGAACACCAACACTTTAATGCATCAAATGTAAGTAATTTTGGAATTAAGGAAATAAATTTCCCAAATCAAGGGATAATTGGGATAACAGAAATTTGAAACCACTATAAACAAAGGAAAGAATTATGTATCTAATAAATCACTACCATTTAGGTGTATCATAATAATTAAGTAGTAAAAAAGTACACTTTTTCTCTTTAGTAGATATATAAGACTTTTTATAGACTATTGTTATTTTTAATCTTATATATTACAAATTTTTTCCAAAAATTTCAATTCACCGCCTCAAACATTGGATATTTAATTATTGATAAAAAAACATAATGGTGATAAGATTTTATTCAAGGTATATACTCTTCTCAAATTTAGGTTTGTAGGAAGATTCTTGTTGTAAATATAGTTCTTCATTCCTTATTAGAATTTATGTGATTTTGGGAATGGGCCTAGTGACTATATTATTTTCATGGTTATGGAAATAATATTTCATATCCTAGATCAACATATGATCATATGTCAGTAAAAGCCTAACTATGAACTCCCAAAGGTAATTACGTCTATTTTATGGGTCTTAATACCCTATCATGAAGTTTATTTTTATCAAATTATTGATTAGAATTTAATTATTAGTGACATATATCACATAAGAAAAATCTGTTTTTTGTATTATTACCTAGGATAGTGTGGTTGAAATAGCTTTTAAAAATATATCTTCATTCATGTCTATCTTATAGGTACCCTCAATTATTTTCGTTAGTGAGATAAAATTAAAAATTTTATGATATAATTTATTTAGTGGGAGATGTTTCACCTCATGTACAACGAAAAATTTTCATTACTTATACAATATTCTTATAATTGTTGAAAATATTTTCTATTCTTTTGAAATTATTTTAATAGAGTAGAAACTATTTTATAGAAGATATGAATCAAACTACCAATCATTAATTAATTCTTAACGGAATATTACCATAAGAGTAAATGAAGCTAAGTATTATGTTCCATGGATTATTGCAAACCATGGATTATTAGATATCATAAAACTAAAAAAATTCAAATGGGATTGTAAAAAGAAAATAATAATCTTTTTACAATTAGGAAATATCTAAGATCAACTTTTCCCTTGAAAATCATTTTTTTTCAAACAAAAACAATAATGAGATAAAAAACATCATGAAAGGGGAAATAATTTCATAAAATAAAAATGAACACTATAGTAATGATTTTTTTTCCTTTTTAGGTTATAATGGAAACAATTTTCAGGATTTAATGGTGTAATATAGTACATATTTAGATATTATTAATGTGTATATAGACATTGGGAATAATATTAGTAAACATGGTATCAATTTTTAAATACCAATATATATTTAATATAAATAAAGAAAATTTAGAGGTTAAAAACTATAAATTTTTATCATAAATAATTTATTAGATATAAAATAACTGATATCATAATATAATAAAAATATATCAATCACTTTATAAAAATACATTTATTCTAAATAAAATATTTCTATAAAATAAGAATTTTGTTAGAGGTAATTTTTTTACTTAATGATTTGAATAAAATGGATTAATAAAATGTAATTATTTGTAATGTAAATAAATAACATCCATCAAATAATTATGGAACTATAAATATTGGTAATTTTATTATTCATAGCTAATGATATATAATTAATTTTAAAAAATTATAATTTATAACTTCTTATTTAAATTAGATATTTCTAAAATTTGGAGTAATAAATATAATAAAATATATTGTTAGTTTACATATAAATTTAATTAATATATATGGAATTATTATTAATTGGATAAAATTAATAATAACATCATGAAATTTTGAAAAGTGTTATTTTTAAAGGATTTATTTTTTAGAGTTTTATATTTTTATCTTAATTAATTAAATTGATAGATTTTAATTGGTGAATATGTCATAATGTTTCAATGAATGAAGAAATGGATAAAAATTGACATTATTTGTAATTGATAAATTTTTTTGAACTACCTAAGTAGCTTGTATAATCTCTAAGTATATACCACATTGGCTAACCTCAATCTCTCTCTCAAGGAAACAGTTTGTTTATCCTAGTGATTTCTATAAAATCTTTTTTCACTATTGTGTATTTTAAATCTTCAAAAGCTTCATGGAAGTAATTTTGTGAAATGGTATAAATTTGTGAATATGATATAAGAGAAACCATGAAAACAAGTAAAATAGAAAAATAAATAGTCAGCAAGAATGAAGCAACTCAGGGTAGATCCTAATTTTACTATCTATCATATAAGAAAATTTGTTTTTTGTATTATTACCTAGGATAGTGTGGTTGAAATATCTTTTAAAAATATATCTTGAGTCATGTCTATCTTATAGGTACCCTCAATTATTTTCATTAGTGTGATAAAATTAAAATTTTTATGATATAATTTATTTAGTGGGAGATGTTTCACCTCATGTATAATGAAAAAATTTCATTACTTATACAATATTCCTATAATTGTTGAAAATGTTTTCTATTCTTTTAAAATTATTTTAATAGAGTAGAAACTATTTTATACAAGATATGAATCAAAATACCAATCATTAATTAATTCTTAATGGAATATTACCATAAGAGTACATGAAGCGAAGTATTACGTTCCATAGATTATTACATACCATGGATTATTAGATATCTTAAAACTATAAAAATTCAAATGGGATTGTAAAAAGAAAATAATATTCTTTTTACAACTAGGAAATATCTAAGATCAACTTTTCCCTTGAAAATCATTTTTTTTCAAACAAAAACAATAATGAGATAAAAAACATCATTAAAGGGGAAATAATTTCATAAAAAAAATGAACACTATAGTAATGATTTGTTTTTTCCTTTTCAGGTTATAATAGAAACAATTTTCAGGATTTAATGGTGTAATATAGTATATATTTAGATATTATTAATGTGTATATAGACATTGGGAATAATATTAGTAAACATGGTATCAATTTTTAAATACCAATATATATTTTATATAAATAAATAAAATTTAGAGTTTAAAAACTATAAATTTTTATCATAAATAATTTATTAGATATAAAATAACTGATGTCATAATATAATAAAAATATATCAATCACTTTATAAAAATACATTTATTCTAAATAAATTATTTCTATAAAATAAGCATTTTGTTAGAGGTAATTTTTTTACTTAATGATTTGAATAAAATGGATTAATAAAATGTAATTATTCGTAATTTAACTAAATAACATCCATCAAATAATTATGGAACTATAAATATTGATAATTTAATTATTAATAGCTAATGATATATAATTAATTTTAAAAAATTATAATTTATAACTTCTTATTTAAATTTGAGATTTCTAAAATTTGGAGTAATAAATATAATAAAATCTATTGTTAGTTTCCATATAAATTTAATTAATATTTATGGAATTATTATTAATTTTATAGAATTAATAATAACATCATGTAATTTTGAAAAGTGTTATTTTTAAAAGATTTATTTTTTTGTGTTTTATATTTTTATCTTAATTAATTAAATTGATAGATTTTAATTGGTGAATATGTCATAATGTTTCAATGAATGATGAAATGGATAAAAATTGACATTATTTGTAATTGATAAATTTTTTTGAACTACCTAAGTAGCTTGTATAATCTCTAAATATATACCACATTGTCTATCCTCGATCACTCTCTCAAGGAAACAGTTTGTTTATCCTAGTGATTTCTATAAAATCTTTTTTCACTATTGTGTATTTTAAATCTTCAAAAGCTTCATGGAAGTAATTTTGTGAAATGGTATAAAGTTGTCAATAGGATATAAGAGAAACCATGAAAACAAGAAAAATAGAAAAATAAATAGTCAGCAAGAATGAAGCAACTCAGGGTAGATCCTAATTTTACTATCTATCACAAATATATATAGGATTTAACTATTATCAATCATCCTCACTCAATTTATGATTTATTTTTCAACTCATATGCATATAACTTCTTAATCCCTGAAAAATTATTTACTGAAAGTATTCTTGTACATAACACTTATCAAATACTATAATAGGTATCTCTCAGTATGATAAATCTAGAAAATATGTCTTACATGATAGAATTATTATACTATGTTCATATAGTAATAATACTTTACTCATTCCACATTTTAAGGTGGAATTAAGGAAGAAGATGAAAAATTATAATGGAAAGAATTAATTTTTGATTTATCAAGAAACTGTGTCATTTAAAATCATCAACCGGTATTTAAATTATTTCAAGATCAAAGAATATGATAGTGATAGGATTGATATTGGATCTCATTGAAGCTCAAGGTTCACCTCCTAAAATAATCATTATAGTCATTCCTTGTATAGGTTTTTGATAACACATGGGAAGGAGAAATAGTAATTATTATTAATAATAGTCTTACAAATCGTGAAGAATCAGAGAAGAAAGTCTAAATTAGTTCCCACATACAACGAATTTTGAATATATTATAATGAATTATCCTATTATTTAGAAATTATATAAGAATATAGTTACAAACTAGGTAGCAATATATATAGTTCTTGTATCATGATTCATGTTGTTCTTTATCTATGTAGATTGAAATATCTAGTGATTGCAACGAACTTATTCAAATTGAAAGTGCTCCATCCCACATGTTCAACCTCATATCTAAGCATGATAAGCCTCAGTGAAGAAATAAATTGAATCATTCTCCACATATTATCAAAATTTTCTATAATCTTTTAGTATGTCTTTTTTGACCTCACCTTTTCATTGATATGAATTTCACATTAGAAATTTTTATGTATTCATTCATGAAAAAATTCAAGAATAATTAAACATTAATTTTCAAACATAAAAAATAGATTAAAAGGGGATTAAAAATAAATTCTAAAAAATAATAATTATTCCATTAAGACAGTTGATAAATTATGTACCAAACATATTTATTAATATGACACTAAAAACACTCATTTACAAAAAAAATATTCAATGAATAAAATTATGAAACACAGATTAAAATTTATTCAATAATTTATCAACTAAATCACAATTGGAAATTAAAATTTTAATTATTTAACATTATATATATGAAAAAATGTATTAAAAATAGGTCACATAAAATTCCCCCACACTTATGATATTTCATATCCTTATGAAATCCATTATTTAAATTTAGTAGAATAAAAAACATCTAAAGAGTGAAAACTATAATGAAAAAAAACAATTGGTTTTCAGAAATATAATCCATTATTACCCCATTCAAATAGTCTAGATGAGTTCCCTCTTAAAAGTAAATGGATTTATTGAAATTTAGGTTTCATATTTTAAAAAAAATTATTTCATTTGAAACTCTTGGGAAAAATTATTCACCCAACTAATTTCATCAAAATAGACCTTCGAAACTTATATGTTCCCTAAGGTTAATAAACACACATAAATTAGGATATTAGAATAATTTGGACACACCATTATATGGGTAGTGGTGAATAATTAGTGGAATAAATATTCATCCAAATAGAGAAATATAAGGAATATAGAGGTTAACCATGATTAAGATTTTTATTTTATATCCCAATTATAAGCATATATTATGAATATAATATAAATAAAAAATTTCAACATTAATGATATTTGTAAGACAAAATCCAAAAATATTTTGGAAAGAAAGTTTTTTCAAGATGTAAATAAAATGATATACCTAATTAAACTTATGGGGTAAATGAAATTAACATTATCAATGTATAAAATTAACCTCCATATTTATGAAATGTTTTCACCCACTAAAAGTTAAATAAATATCTCTAAAAACAAGAAATTTTGAAAAACAATTGTGGTATATAATGTTTACAACGTTGAATTATACTTAAGAACATTTAAGGACCCCTCACACACTCTTAAATCAAAAAATTGTCTCCAAAGTTTAATATCAAGATTAGAGGACAAGAAAAACATTTAATTAAAAAAGATTTGGAAATATAGTAGTGAGATGTAAAGTTTGAGTTTTGTAGCATATATTTGTATGTAAATTATATTTGTGTAATTCATGAAATAATATTAATATTATACTAAAAATTATATTTTTATTAAAAATTTATAACAATAATGTTAGTATTTATCGAGATGCTATGTAATAGATTAGGAACTTATTATTATTATATTAATTAAATTAATCATTACTGATTCAGAAATTATTTTTCCATAAATTATAATATATATTACAATAGTAATTCAAAATTTATCATGTATTATAAAATATAAATTTTCATTGAATATATTTTATGGAATATAAACTATAAAATTAAATATATAAAATTCAAATATATTTTTGAAAGTTTTAATGTTATGATGTTTATGTTATTATATAGAAATAAATATATAAATAATAATATTAACATAAATAAATAAATAAATTATACTAATGAGTATATATACTATATTTATAATTGTAAAAAATATTTATAAAATGATAATTATAGCATTTAACATTAAAATATTTTTTATTGCGGTAAATTAAAGTTATATTATAGTTAAATATATTTATAATAAGAAATATAAGAAAAATACATTAAACAATTCACCAATTCACCAATTTGACCAACAATGGGACCACCTTCCACATCTTCATCTTCACTATTGTTTTGCCTAGCATCCTCAACCTCCTTGCATCATGCATTCCCAAGTGACCAGTTGTCACTATCTCCTCTCTCAAACCTCAACTATGATGAAGTAGTTGTGATGGTCCATGTTGCATGAATCTGTCGTTATAATTAGAAGGCATGTCGATTTTCAAAATGGATACATTTGGGTTTATTCCCTGATCTTTTGATTCAAGAAATGATTTGGGGATTTATTCAATATGTAGCTAGATGAGGGGTTCTCTTCATGAGCCAATACTCTAAATAGTAGGATTTCATTGATATCCAACGGAGAATGAGGTAGAATGTATATTAAATTTTTATTTTTTTAGGAATTACCATGTATTAATATCCTCATAGATTCTATAGGTTATATGAATTCATTTTATTTCTATAACCCTAAATATAATAAGGGAAATGTTAAAAACCTCTATATTACCAATATAGGATATTAATTTTTTAGTTATACTAGAATATAAGGAAATATATAAAATATATTTCTATCACATGAAGTAAGGAAAGAAGTTATGCATAATAGATAATAGTAATATTTATAAAAATCCCCTAGAGAGGCTAAGAGAGCCTATAGTAAATCCCGAAAACTTATTTTATTCAAAATATTAAAATTAATTTTAAATTGTATTTAGTTGATAAAAAAATAATATCTAAATAAAACACACTATGGGGATGGATTTAAAGAATCCCTTCCTCATTGGTCGTTACTTCAAAAAATTAATTCCATGCTTTATGTATATCATATATATATATATTGGGGCAGTCTATAAAAAGGAGGCTGAAATTTTTTTTTTGTAATGGAAAATCAAGAATTATCAGTTAGCACCATATAAAGGGATTAATTGTTTTAAAATGGAGTTCTATTTTTTATTTTAATAATATATCATTGATAGATATATAGTCATTCAAAATTTTATCGAAAATGTGTATATAATTCCAATTTTTAAGAATAACACTCAGTATTATGGTGACTATGTTTCAAGATATTTTAATTTCAATTTTTTTTATGTAGTCTAATATAATAATTTTATATTTTTTAGTTCATAAGGAAAATATTTTTTTTAAACATAAATTCTTATGAATTTAAATTAATTTTATGAAATATATTCTTCCTTAGATATTGTTTATATAAGAAGTATCATATAGCTATACATTATTTTATTTAGATCAATGTTCCTTTTCAAAGTCAAAAGAAAATATTTTTATTGCACCTAATTCTTTAATAAAATATACACATGTATATATGTGTATATATATATGTGTGTTTGTGTGTATTTTTTAATAAATATATTTATGCTTAATGTTTTTAAAATAAGGTATTGATAGAAAACTCTAGGGGAAAAATATCATGCTGAAAAATTATTTATTAAAGTATGTAAGTTAGGTACTATAAATGTATTGGAGTGGAAAATTAAACCCAATCCTTAGGGGAATTTATCCACCATTTTATGAATAGAACCTATATATCCTTCAATGTTCTTTGTTTCGTCATGGTTATGTTTTCAGAGCATGCAATGTGTTATTATTTAAAAATCACTACACTCATTTATACAAAAATATTTTAAATAATTTCAATATTGGAAAAATGAAATTGGAAAAAAAAATCATGGTTCTATAAATGTTTTTTAAAAGAAATTAATTTCATTATTTAAAAATGGGTTTGAAAAATTCTCCAAAAAAATTCAAAAACACCGGAATGGTATTTAAATTGAAATAATAATTTTATTTATTACTCAAATTTTTTATTAAAATTAATTTATTTTCTTTTAATTAATTAATTATTCAATGAAGTTTCCATGAATTTTCAAAAAATTAGGAAAACTAATTTTGTTTAACGACATACAGGGCGTTTTTATTAGCCCATGTTTGGAAATATTTTATAAATGGTAATTTAGAAGTAGAGGAATCTTTAGAATCATTTCATGATTATCTGTTATAGTCCTTGTATAACTATAGTTGTAAATGAAGAATGTATATTAAAAAATTGAATATTTCAGGGAGAAAGGGTGAGTCTTAATTTCCCTAATCCTACTAATGTATAGACATAAAAACTCAAGGGAATGAAAGGAATATATATTTTTCAGTGATGTTTAAAATTTTATTTTGATAAAAAAATTATTCGTTGTTTTTATCACTAGACTAATGAGAACGGTTATGGGGCTTCATACATAGTATTTAATAAAATATTTAAAATAATTGGATATTATGAAGATTTATTGTTAGGAATAACATGATGGATAGAAAATCTTATCATTGATAGTTGATGCATTGAGGAATTTTAAAAATTATTTTTTTAAGTGGTTAATTATATGTTGCAATAATTTGATTTTATAAATAACTTATGGTAATGGAAAACTGTATTGACCATTTAGGATTTCAGAGTTTTTGATTTAGGAATTAGTGGAGTTCTTTTCTAAAAAGTAAATATTTTCCAGTAGTAGTTTCTTATAATTATTCATAGAATACTATTATTATTATTATTATTTATTATTATTATTATATTGACATCACAACATTATCTAAATGAAGAAAATATATATTTGAATTTCAATTAATTAGGAATTAAAAAAATAGTCAATATTCAATAATTTTGAGGAAGTAATTTATTTAAAGGAGGAATGTGATGACCCATTTTTCAATATATATTTATGAATAAAAATTATTTTCTTTCACTCATGAAATAATATAAATATTATACATAAAAGTTTATTTTTATTATGAATGTATATTAATTATATTACTATATATTGTGATACTATGTAATTGATTAGGAACTTATGTGTATTAAATTTATTAATTTAATTATTATTGATTTAGAATTAATTTTTCGATAATTTAAAATATGTAAAATCTAGTGGTTATGCCTAATTTTCAAATAATTATAAAATATTAATTTGAATTGAATATAATATATGATGTGTCAATTATCAAAGTATATATATATATATATAATATTTTCAAATTTATAAATGGTGTGAAAAATATGGTATTGAATTGAAATAAATTCTAAAATTATAAAATTAATATAACAGAATAAAAAAATTAGTAAAAACATATAGGATACTGATAATATAAAATAAATATATATTTAATGAATATTATTGAATTTAATAGTGAAATATAATTTATTTACATAAAAATGTTATAGTATATTTGAAGTCAATTTATAATAACAATTATAAGATATTTAAATAAAATAAAATTATATTAGAATGCCAATGATCCAAAGTGGAAATATTAATTTTTTGGGATGATTAAAAAATAAATTTAATTTCAATAATAAAATTTGTAAACTATTGGGTGTACATATTAATATATTTACACATCCATATATATTTATATGAATATATACATATTTATACATTATATGGTGTTATATATAATTCTATAGAACTTTAAAAATGTATTTTTTTATATGTTGATGTCAAAGTAACGATTTATTTTTGTAAATAGTAATGGAGTATATTTTATGTTTATTATAAATAATAATAATAATAATAATTTAAAAATAAAACAATTATATAATGAAAAAAGTTATAAACTATTACATTTTATTCATTTACCTTACATCATTGCTTGATGATTATCCCTACCTTATTCATCACCATCGTTTGATCCCATCATCATTGAACTCCATGTGTCATGCATTCCATATTGACTAGTAGTCACCATCTCCCTTCTCTAATGTTATGAAGCGGTTGATATGGGACTTGATGAATGGATCTATAGCTCGAAGGAGAAGGTGTGAAGGTTACACGTGTTTATATAACTAGTGTTGAGTCTTGATTATGCAGTTAAATTATAGAGTTTGGGCTTTCAATGAATACATGGGTACATGAGGGGTTGTTTCATGAACTATAACTCCATAGAGTGGGAGTCCCTTAAGACACTAAGTCGTGTGAGGAAGAATGTAGACATATAGTTCTTTGCCTTCTAACATTCTCCTGTGGTTTTTCTGTAATAGGTGATATAGGAAACATAATTGAAATTCATTTACATAAACCCATGTACAATGAGGAAAAATTTAAACATTTTCATATGAACAAAATAGGAGAATGATATTTTTTTCCCAAAATCCAAGGAACTAAATAAAACTTTCTTCATTATATGAAGCTGAGAAAAAAGGGTTACTATAAAGTTACCAATTCTAGTTGGGGGACTCACATAGAGTAGATATGAGGACCTATAATAAATTAATACAAATTATTTTTTGTGCTAAATAGAATGCTTTTAGTTAAGAAATTTTTAGTAGATAAATTAATTCATTCTAGTGATTTAATATATGTAAACCCTTCATCCTCAATTTGTCTATTAACAAAACTATACTCAGCTTTATGGATATCAAAGATAGAGAGAATGTGTAGGAGTGTCTATAATGAGGAAGTGTGAATTTTACAATTTTTTGTAGATTCTAAGGAAGTGATGGTTATCAAAAAATAAGATAATTAATATTTTCAAAATAAATAAATATTTTCAATTTTATAAAACCCTCTTTATAAGGGAAATTCTCTTCCAAAATAGCTTCTTTAATTGATTATTTTCCTCTATGAATTATAGTGTGGCCTTACATTTATTTATTTTGACTAACAATCCATTTTTTTTTTAAAAATTAATTTGGTTTCATGTAATTCTTTGATAAAATATACACATGTGAATATCTGTATATAAATTTTTATTAATAACGGCATCTATTGTTAATGGTTTGAGAATTTTGTTCTGATGGAAAACCACAGTGAATAGAATCAACCTACAAAAATTTTTATACAAATATAGAACTTTGGAATTTGGAATATATTGGATGGGGAGTGAACCCAATTTTCAAGGGATGTTTTCTACCATGTCATGGGATGGCCCTAAATAGCTCTCAATGTCTCAGGTTTCATCAACATTTTGTTCCCAGACCTACCAATTTGTTTATTTAAAAGTCATTTGATTCATTTATACCAAACAATTTTGAAGTATTTTAAATGAGGAAAATTTATATTATAAAAAGAATTCATGTTTTTACAAAGATATTATTTTAAATAATGTGTTTTTTTATTTAAAATAATTTCAAAAAAAATTAATGAAATTAACTTTATAAAAAAAATTTGTATTTTAATAATAATGTTAATTTTATTAGTTTATCAAATGATTAATTTAAATTATAGTTTTTTATGAAAAATTTTGAAATATATTTCGAAAAATTTTCAACATAACCAAAACACATAATTTTAAAGCCCCTTCCTAAGCCTTTTTATCACAACATGTTTTGAAAATACAATTTACAAGGTTGATTGTTGAGTAAATGAAGCATTACAGTCAATTAATTATTATGTTTTATAATTAGAGTACAGAAATTCATTTTATTGAAACAGTTTGATTCAAAAACATCATATTTGAGAGAGACTTTATGAATTCTATTTTTATTAATCCTCAAAATCTATAGGCCGAAGCATTTCTAAAAAATTTAGGGAATTTATATTATTTATCATTCTTAAAAATATAACTTATAGAAAAATATATGTTCAATTGTTTTGCGCTTCAATATAGTGTATGAGTCTAAATTTATGATGATAATTCATGTACAGGGTAGTAGGTGTGATCAAAACAAATTCACACAATACCAATAACAAGAATATTCTTGAGCATGCACAAGTCCCTTACTAGTAATTAATTAAAAAATTTAGTGTGAAAATAGATTTTAAAAACAACTCCCTCTAACACTTAGTTCCCAAATTTTTTTAATAGGGTGCGAAAATAATCATGTCAGAACATTATTATTGTAATCAAATATATGATGATAGTTTAAATGAACACCAGCCTTATACGATACTATTGTATGCAGCACAAAAAATTCAAAACAGTTTTCAGTTTCTAAATTTTCAAAACCAACAGTGGAATCTATTAAAAACAATGGACGCATTCTAATTTCATAAATTGTGTCATTCAATTTGTTTTTCCCTTATTTTATTTGATATAAATCCTTGTATTATTAGTTTTGAACATTGAACATTTAAAAAAACATCATTAGAATTAAATAGATATATATCAATGAAAATAAAAACTAAATATTTGTCAAGATTTGGTATAATCAAATATGATTCAACATGTGTCGCCTATTGTTCGTGAATAATAGTTGAAATTTAATATAGTAATTTGATATCAGGATCCATCCACTCTTTTCTTAAATTATTCAATTCAATTATTGCACATTCAATTCTTCTCTTTGTGTGGTTTATTTTCCTATATCACTATTAGTTTAGAGTGACAATAGCTTATTTTTTTATAGGTTTAGTTGATAGTCTCATGTTCACATCATTACTTCGTGAATTATGTCATTCCTTCTCATAGTATGTCAACTTTTCAAAGTGTGGTCTCTTGATCTAATATACAACCACTTCCTCATGGGGTTTATTGTCCTATCGTAGGGGAACTTTATCCCTATGTTCAATAAGCTAACAATAGAGTTTACCCTTAAAATTTTGGTTCTCCTAAGGTAGGAATAGTTTTTCATCAGGATAGGTCTCCCTTTATTAATAAATAAAACTCTTTGAGACATTGATAGACCTATTTGACATCATATAACCACATGGTCACTTTATCCCTTCATGTGGTCAATTGATTAGTTTCATGGCCAACAATCCAATGATAGGTTAGCTTTTCTATATTAACTTATTCCTACTTCTATTATTCTCCCTTAGTAATAAATTTTTTTATTCCCTGGTTGAGTAAGAATCTACTGAAGACCATAATTTTAGTTTGGTGAATTGACCATCCCAAAAACTACACTAGTATTAGGTTTGAAATAAATAATTAAAAACTTATTCTTTTTATTTCTAACATCAAATAGTATATTTTTATGTATCTTTGATCCACCAGGAAGGACTAAAAATATATTTGAGAAACTAAGAGAAATAAATTAAATATAGGAAAATAAATAATCAAGAATAATAGATATTTGTGAAAAATAAAAAATAAGATAAAAACATGTGAGTCTGTAATGATGGTGTACAAAAAAACAAAAGGTTATTAAGGATACAGTCTATTAAAATGATTTATTGAATAATATAGTAACTGAAAGGGAAATTTTGATTGATTCGTAAAGTATATATTTTCCGGATCAATTAAAGATCTACCAGACCATCCAACTCGGAAAATTTTTCCAATAATAATTTTTATATAAAAACAACTTAAGTTTAAGCACCAAATTTTTTCAACTATTAAACTCAACATTCTAACAAAGGTGGATAGGAAAATTTCACCTAGACTAAAAATCACTCATCCTTGGTGTGTTTCCTTTCAATCGATTTAAAATTTTATTTTCAATAGGTATAAAAATTGGTAAACCTAATAGTTTAAAAAAAATTGAAAAATATCAAAAATAATAATAATTATTTATCAATTTTAGGATCTTCCTCTCAAATATCCTTCATTGTATATACGGTCTTCCTAATTTGAGTCTCCCATTAAATGTTTATAGTATATTGGTGATTGTTCTCTTTGTATTTTGAATGTTAAATTCCCATATTTTCCATGAATCAACTACAATAAAAACTATTATCATGCAAATTATATCATTGATATCATAGTTACCTACTCTGGTCTCATATCCATAGTTTCCACATCATGTGCCAATCACAATTAATTATCCTTCCAACATGACATGAGAAAAATTCATAACCAGATTTCCTCCACCCAGATATGGGTTTTATCCCACCCCCAATGAATCTTTAATGAATATTTTTATCAATTACAAAAGAGTGTAGAATCGTCCCTTTAATCTTTGTAGCTTCATCCTATTGAGCTCCTACTTTGGCTTTGAATTTTAGTTCCACTAATAAATTTGGGAAAGTGGTAATTTATATTATTTACAATAACATATAAATTTTAAAATTTATAAAAACATAATTTCTTCAAAGAACATAAAAAATAAGCCTCAAAATTCATACACACCACGATTAAAAAACTTTCATTCTAACTTAATACATATTTAAATGATTAAAAGGATCACAAACTATGAAAAAGATTATGAAGATATAAAAAAATTATGGAATAACTACACTTCCATTTTACAAGAAATCTATAAATACTACTACATAAAAAATGGGGATTATTCCAAGAATTTTTTAATCATAACATCATGGTACTTCAAATGAATAAAATCCAGATTGACATAAGAATCATTAATTCAATTAACTAAAAAAATCATCACCATTATTAAAATTTTTAATGATTTATATAACTCATGTAGATTAACTAAAAAAGAAAAATTCAATCTTATTAGGACATTTTTACATTAAAACTGTTATTATTTCCTCAAAAGGATATGTCAAATTGAAACAAAAATATTCCTCTTTATGTTTTTCTATAATCAGAAAATAAATTCTTCTCTAGAAACCCATTAATCATTTTTAATGGAATAAAATCAATCTCATGATTAAAAAATTGAAATTCCACAAAGAAAATGTATTTAAATGGGTTTTCCCACATACATCCACTAGAGTATCCAATTTTATTTGCAAAATAATATTGAATTATTTAGTGAAAATTTTATATAATGTTTCAAAAAATGATTGAATTTAAAAACATTCATAATAATTAATCACAAATTAATTTATATCTAAATAAGTATTAAAAATATTTCTCTTCTGCCAGGTGAAAATAGTGACACAAATTAAGAGCATAGAATAATTTTGATACACCATTATAAATGCATGATTAAATAATTAGTGAAATAAATTACCCATCCAATATTGAAAGAATAAAGAATAAAGAATTCAAATCTGATTATGATTTTCATTTCATAGTCTTTTTGGATTCCCATATAATGATTTTAATTAAAATAAAAATGTTATAAATTAATGATAATTAATGGATATACTCCCAAAAAAATTATCACAAAATATTGTTTCAATATAGAATTAAAATATATACACAATAGAATCTCTGGGGAAATAGATATTAAAATCTTTAAGATGGAAAAATGATAATCAAATTTTCTAAAAATTGTTTCCATTTTAAAGTAAAAATTCAATAGTAAAGGCAAAAAAGTTTAAAAAAGTTTATTTAATTTTATTCAATTAAACATTAAATAATAGTACATCACATTGATATACCACTCACCCACACTTATAACCAATCAATTCCCCAACTTGGAATCTACATATGAAAATGAAATAAATTCATTTTGAATTAAATGAATTTTCAAATTATAAGTTCAATGATTTTTAAAGAGGTGAAAAGATATCTTGAATAATAAAAAAATTTCCACACATCAAAAATACCATTCTATATATATGATAAAAATATCATTCTTTACATTGTAAAAAAAATTAAAAATTAAAAAGTCTCAAAATAGAGCATGTTGATCAATTATTTTCAACACAAGAGAGACTTTGAGTTTAAATTCTTTTTAAAGGTGTTGTATGGATTTAAATTTGATTCAATTTTACTTTTAAAAATCAACAAATAATCAGGATAAACTCCAAACAAAAAATTACAGATTTACTCAACTTAGTTTGGTTACACCCCACACTTGAATATGAATGAATGTATTAAAAATTTTATAAAAATTTAAATGAAACTTACTCCGAAAAAAATATGATTTTATCATTTTAATTTAGTTCTTCACATTTTATATTTGTTCCATTAAACTATATTACCCCATTATCCTGATGATATCAAGTATAAAAAAATATGAATTCATATATATAATATCAAGAATAAAATTGGAAGCATAATTGGGTTGTGAATAAATTCATTCAATACTTGTTTGGTAATATATCTCCTTCTAGTGAAAATTATTTATAATATTCTCTTAATAATGCAAACAAGAAATTAACTTACTATGTAGATTAAAGTTCATGAGGGTATTGTGGTAGGTCAATCAAACAAGAGACTGTTATTGACTATAAGAAGCTGACCACAAGAATAAAAATCAAATAAAACCATACCACGAAGTTTTCCATAGAAATGGAACAATGATAAAAATGATCTACCATAATAAGATGTATATATCAAACAAACATGGATATTTAAAACAGTCTCGGAATAATATTTTTAGGTGACTAAAAACATGAATAAAATAACTATGAAGTGTTTTTTCTAGGTTAATTGATAACATATTGAAAACCTGTTAGGACCCAAATCGAATACAATAAGACACATGTGATTATAAAAAACATTAGACCTAATTGAATAGGAAATTGATCATAAGGTTAAAATTAAAATAAAGATTATGGTGACTCTAACATGATAAGTAAGTGTGTTATTCCTATCATGCCTACTAAATTCAGGTGTACTAGATCAACCACACAATGTAAATTGACAAACTCATGGATTGAATGGAATAGTAAAAGTGAAATTGAAGTACAGAACACATCATGTATTATTATTGTAAAATAAAAGATAAATGAAAAAATCAACCATAGGATTGTTCCCATGAAGTAATTAATTGTATTTATTTATTTATACTTAAATAAACTCCATGAATGTAGGATTAATATAATAGACAATCCCTTTGTTTTTCCATCAAATAAAGGCATAATCCTTTATCCATTAACCGATAATGGTATACTCACATCATCTATAAATCAAATGGATCCATGAACTCTAAATCATAAAAACAATTATTTTATAAAAATACGAGTTTTATTTTTCTCAATTTATTTTTTAGATGGCTCTATTCATAGGTGAGGGATTATAGAATTTTAGTAGCTTTGAAGTGGCATAAAATGGTTTTAGAAATTCTAATATCCAAAAAGGGAAAATGAAATTGAATTTCAATGAAATGTTTCCATGCCATGGTCGTGGAAATATTGACAGGGTTTTTAGCCCATGGAAAAACCCAAGTCTTTTTTGATGAAGTCTCAAGAACCACATAGCTTAAACCACATCAATTTTTTGAATTCCACTCTTCCATGTGTTTCTATCAAAATCCTATAATCCCTTTGATTATTAATGTTTTTGTTCAAATTAAGTGTGTTCCACCCATGTTAGGGGTCATTTTTTATACTCTTGACCAATATATGGCCATGTCATATTCACATTCATTGATGTTTTATGATTTGGTAAATTTAGAAAGGATTTGAATTAATTCTTCTAGTTTTGTCGAATTTATTCTTTTTCAGAATAATTTACACTCTTATTCTTATTTTCATCTTGATTCCATGTTAATATATAATAGAAAATGTTATCTTGTGTGGTCTATTAAATAAATTATATTACTCCTAAGTCACAAACTATTTTTGATTATTGGTGGAATCCTTGACGATCATTGGTGTTCTTGATGATATGTGGAATTGTGGATAATCATCAACATTCTTTGATGTTGGTGGAATTCTCTGGGAGAATTAATCTCTTTTCACTATCTATGATAGTTGGTTTATTCTTCAATCAACCGAGATCAGATTATATTATTATTGGTAAACGTCGTTGGGAAAGTGTGGATTCAACCCTTGACTTCTTCTTTTTCTTCTCTTCACTCAATAACCCATGTCATGTTGGATGGAAAATAGTTCTAGGAATTCATAACATGTGAAAATGACCTCAATGGTTTGTGAACCAATATTGGAATAGGACACCCTATATTAACCCTGACATCAATGCTGAAAACCTCGAGGTGTAGAGTTACATTCCATTTTGGGCTCCCTTATCCTCTTGTTTTCCTATGTATAATTATTATGTTCGCATACCTTGATGATTATGCTTCATTATGTTTTCATTTTTGTGTGTTTATAGCCAATGAAACCATTATATGATGTTTTATTCCATTATTACTACTTGTATCTTATTTTTCCATGTTTGATGCTAATCACATGTACATATGTTTCTTCTCATTTCTCATGATGATATACTTACCTTTTATGGTTTACATAGTTTTTTATTTTACCATGTCATCATAGGAATCATTCTTTCTTCTCTAAAAATGTGGACTATCATGAAACTATTATCACTTAGAGGTTGAGTGTTCACGAATTATGATGATAGTGATGATTGACCTTATAATTGTGTTGATTTATGCTGATCCCAGGGTTTATTGGGTCACATGATGCACTTGATACTTAGTGGATTCCAATTACCATGTTACATGATAACCTAGTGAAATCCTAAGTAACATGGACACTGGATGCCAAGTTGTTGAAGAGATGAAAACATACTTGATTTATAGGAATTTTTTTTGTAGCATTTATTCAAGATTCCCTGAGAATGTCAAGTGACTTGTTCAAGATCCCTATGGAATTCTTTGGTTACAATAAATATCTACTCATGTATCCTTCCAGTATATAGATGAAAAAGGTATTGGCAGTGGTTTTTTCTAGCTTGGTTAGCACATAAATTCTTAGTATGTGAAAATATTTTTATTATTTTCTACCATTCATTTATTATTTTCATGGAATACACCTTCTATACTCATGCGCATTGGTTAAGGATTAATTTTTGATGTCCAATTGGATTTTATTACTTACACCAAACATGAGAATGCCTATTAAAATGCAGACATCATGTCAAGGGATCTGAGCAAGTGAAAGGGGATCAAATCTGATGGTTTAGTATATGGGAGTATAAATATTAATCAATAATTGACCACATCAGTAATTAATAAAAAATATGATTAAGAACACTTAATGTTTAAAAATTCATTTCTCTATTAAAAGGTCATTATATATATTATTTTTATATTTAAAAGAATCACATGTCATAATTAAATATTGAATTATATTAAATTGAGTATTATCACTTCATAAATAGTTATAGATTTCAATATAATTTTTATTCATAAAAATAAGTTATCGAGGTAAAAATTGAGTTTTCATGGTAAACGTAAAGTGATTTAAAATGGGTCAAACTATGTTATAAGGACATATAATATCCTAAAACAATATTTATATATTTATTTTATATGGATATTATAGTCATAGATAAATTATTCTACAATTTTTATCAACTGTTCATTTAAAATGAAAACCATATACATTAAGGAATGAATATTTACAAAAATTACACTCCAAAAACACTTATAAAAGGACCCATTTTATATCCATAATGAACAATTATTTTTTTAGTTTATCTAATTATTACCTAGAAATTTATAATTTAATAAATACCGATTATATTTTTTGTATCTCACACTCCTTTGATGGAATCCTAAATTTTTAATTTTTAAGTAATTTGTTTCAAAAAGGAGAGAATTCATCAATTTTAGTACGTAGGTCTTCCTAAAAATAAATTAAATTCTCATATATACAATTTTGTAATGAAATTATCTACTTTAATGAGATTATTTTAACATCAATATAGTTCTGATAATTTTATATTACTATTATATAACATTACATTCTAAATGAGTCATTGGTATTTCGGTATGTTAATCCACCTCCCTAAAGGATGTTATATTTTATTTACCATTTATAACATAAATGAGTATAAATAAATTATTATTTGAATTCCAATTTAGTATTTTATAATTTTCTAAATAAATAAATCTATATCTATATCTATAAACATACTAAAGAAGGATTTTTTTTTGGATATGTGTCACTCCCATAGCGCATTGTTCCTCACCCAATTACCCAACTTCATTCACATGACCTAATTTCCATACGCTCGAATCACAATTTACCTCCACACCTCAACCTGCTGAAACCCCTTTGTCGCCTCCTTCTTCTAACGAGTCATCGTGCCTCCTCCTTCTTCGTCCGAAGATTCCACCAAGATGATTCTCTAAAATATATGGTCAGCGCATCTTGTCGGTACTCCCTGATTACCTATTCAGATATATGCAATCTAGGGTTTGGTAAGATACTGCCTTCAGTCTATGAAATCTAGGGTTTAATGTTCTTCTTACTCATTTACCAGGGCTCCATCGTCGTCGACCACCTTTAATTCCATACTAGACCTCAAATATGGTAATTATAAAATCATCCACCAACAACTTATTGTCTATTTTTCTCTAAAATATTTACTGTTTTACTCTATGGGTTATGTCGGGTTCTCCATGGTTCGGGTTCTATAATCCCTTCCACAAAAATTATATTATCTGACTAGATTGCAATACTTATCCCTTCTGTTCTTCTTTGAATTATTTGAAGGTTCACACGGGGTAATTAAAATTTAATAATACATTATCCAATTTCAATAGTCTGATTATTATTTGACTTCAACATTTACCTTCTTGTGATTATAGTAAATAATAAACTTTAAAGCGAACCATAGCAGTAACTGATCTTATATTTTCATTGATTAGTGGATCATGTATTATATTTCGGTAATGAACTATTTTTTAGGGTAGTGAAACAAGTTTTTTCTTTGAGCATGTGGTTCATGCATTTTTTTTGAGAAGTGGATCATATAATTCATTAGAGAATTAGACCATGTGTTTCATTATATTCATGGATCATGTGTTTAATTAGATCAATTTTCCATTTTAAATGGATCGGATCAAGTATTTTTGAGCAATAGACAATGTATTAATGAGCAGCGGGTCATGCATTAGAGCAAGGGATAATTATATTAGTAGAACTAAATATCACATGGAATTTTTTTGGATTAGTGGATCATTTTGTTTATTTTATTTAAGTTATTATTTTCTTTTAGAGAATTTGATCATGTTTTATATTATTTGTTACTTCTTCCAACCAGATTATTTATATCATCATAATTACTTAATTCTACTATATTGATGATGTGTCTTTCTCTTAGAGAAGTGGGTCATTATTTTCATGACAAATTTTTGTTATATTTCTTGATACAGTGACTCACTTGACCCACCATGGTCATGAAAAATGACTTAGTAACACAAAGTGGTATGACATTCAAATCACTAAAACACTTTCCATCATAGACAATATTAGTAGCATAAGAATATAAGGTATTTTTTTCTATTTGAAACATACTAAATAATTCAAACTCAATTCTAAAAATCATGTTATTAATAAGTACAGAACATACGGTCGTTAAAAGATTATATGTTTTCCCTTCATGCTTTATCAGTCATTAAGAAAGATAATATTTCCTCTCATTGAAGAACCGTGATTGACTAAATATTTCATTTCATTATTCAAACACCTGGGCTCTGTACTGAAGATACCCTATTATACACAAGATTTGATGATGGTGATGATATAGTAAGTAATGTTTTTGTTTTCAGAAAATCCATGCACTTATATGTGTTTTCATATTGTACATGCACTTATTAATGGAAATTTTTTATCATTTAAGCCACAAATACACTGGCTTTTCAGGAAATTCTAACTATTATGATAGTTCATTTGGGCTTGAAAATGACCTGAAGCATGATGTTCATGACGGAAAACTGAGATTTAGAGGCAAAAATGTATTATAGTTATTTATTTTTATACACCAAGGATTTGTTTTTTTGTTTTTATGTTTTTTCGATATTTAACTATGTGTTCATTGAAATTTTTTAAGATCATGTATGATTGAAGTTTGGAATGTGTTTATTGTCATGACTAAACAATGTTATTTCCATTTGGGTTATAGGTATGGGATTCTAGTGATCTTTTCCTTCCTAAAAGTATGCTTCAATAATTTGAATCTCTTGGGACCCATTTGACTATGAAAAATGTCTTTTGGTTTATATTTTCATGGGTTATGTTTTACTGAACCTTGTATTTTCATAATTTTTTATTTATTTATTTGGGTTGGCGCATCCATGCACAATATGAATCATCCATGGTACTTTCCAGAAGGTATGTTTCACTAATTTGAAAAGAGATATATGATAACTCTTACGAGGAATTGTGATATTGATTCTTCAGTTCCATATTTATTTCCCATATTTATATATATATATATATATATTCATGTGTGTGTATTTGATTTTATTTTTAGTATTCACTCAGTAGTAAATATTTGTATTTATCTTTATGAGTGTGTATTTTTTCATTTTTATTATTTTTTATACTAGAATACTTTGTGTCTGTAAACACAGGATGTGACCATGTTAAAAATTATCATAGATAAGGTATTACTGAGAGATATGATGGATGATCTGCTTTTGAGCAACTAAAGGTGTTATATTATTATTTTTTATGCATTCTATTTTTTTATCAAAGATTCTATTAACATCCATATTATATGTTTCATTACATTAATTATTTTGAATATGATCGTGTTAGTGTAATTATGGGGGATGAGGCCCAGGAAAGATCCATTTTAATAGATATCTTATTGGGAGTCCTGAAAAAGGTAATTTTTTTATAAGATCAACCTCTGTGAAATTTTTCTAGAAATAGAACAGTTCATATGTATCCTTTTTCACTTATCATCCCAAATATATATCCGTCATTGGCGACCTAAACTGGGCCCCATCATCACTTCAGCTACAATTGAAGAAAAATAAATGTATTAATTTTTTAAGGAGGTTTTAATTCAAGGATAAATATGTAATGAACATTATATTTTTTGTAGGATGTGTTTTTTCATTCAATAATGTTTATCACACACCTATTTTAATTATTTCAAATTAGTAGAAAGAATCATGGAGTGGATGTTGTGGAACATGGATCAAGGGAAGAACCTAATATCTTATACATAGAGGTAAGCTGTTTTTGTTTTTTAGCATTTTATCCTCAACTCATACAAATGTGCACCATTTGACGTTTTATATTTCTCTGTCATTTCTTTTAAAACCCCAAAAAATCAACCTTATGCAACAAATTTTTCTTGTAGTCGTGATATGTTTTGTGACACAACAACAACAAAAAATCCTTAAAACACATTGTCTATTTTTTTGGGTGATGTTATGACAGTTTAATTGGACCTATCATAGAAGGGGGGTTGTTATGAAAATATAATATGTTGAAGAGCCTATCCCAGATTATCTTCAAGCCCTAGTTTGAACTATTATATCAATCCATGAGCAGATACCATTGTCTTTGGAGTAACATGTTTATGTGGTGATAAGTTCATGAACACATATTCGAAATGTTCAATCCACTTTTAAGTCCCTTTTTAATTTTCTTATCAATGATTTATCCTTCAAATGGTTTTCATTTTCATTTATGGAATTATATTCAGTGCTTTTCATTCACACTTTTTTTATTTCTGGTGTATCTGATAGTTGTATATCAAATATAAACAATTTGTCTTGAAAATGAAATATTTCTTATTTCTTTCTCATATGATTATTTAGGAATACATATGTGATGTTTTTGTGTCTATTATATGGGAATATGATATTAATGTTGCATTCGAGTTTCTAATTAAAGAAACCAAAAACAATTGAAGAAATTCTTTAGGTGTGTTTTTCATATATTTAACAGAATTCAAGAAATATTGGAGTTTTCAAATATTTAACAAAAATTTAAAAATATGATGATATTTTAAACATGCACCTTGGGGATGGCATTAGCAGCAACATATATATGGACATAGTTGTTTTACTTAATGATTGTTATACCCAATGATTAGTATATATATTAATATATATGTTTTGTTTTGCAGGGAATCTGGTGATGCCCATAATTTGAGGTATGATATGTGTATTCTTTATTTTATAAATTTTACATTTTAATATCATTCAGATCCATCCTTTTCTTATTTTATCATTTATTTAGGAGTTATATGTACCATTACATTCCCTTTCTTGTCTCAACTTATTAAGTGATCATATTTGGGTGATCATCTTCCCAACTGCATTTTATTGGTCTGTGATTTTACTATTGGGAAATACTGGTTTTATATGTGTTCCACAATTGTTACTATATTAATGCCTCTTAATGCAAGGATCATGTGGTTTTGAAGAAGATTTTAGTTTCACCCTTTTTTATAGCCTCTATATGTGTTCAAATACATTACTTTCTTCCAACCACTTTATGTGTTCAGCTGAATTTTCAATTTTTTGATGATTTTGTAAACATCGACCCTATGAAATATGATGATTCTGTAAACATGCACCCTAGGGATGGAATGATCAGAAACATATATAAGGACAGATGTTTTTTTCATATGGATTGGTATACCTAATGTTTGGAAAATATATTAATATATTTTTTTAGGAAATCTGGGGACGCTGCTATTTAGAACAGAGGAAATTCCATCCTTTTTAATATAAAAACACACACCAATCTTTATGTATTCTATAAATTCTAGTGGTCTGTAAATGCCATCCTTTTTGAACAAATGAAATTCCAACCCTTCAGGTAGTGGGATATGGGGGTTATTCTTAACATTTTCATTATATTTATGGATTTCTTTGGGTTTTCATGTTACTTTTTTGTGTTACCTCTACTGAAATGCTTTATATGGATGTATCCTAGATCCCCTCTATGGCCTCTTCATGTTGTTGGTTGTCCTCACATATTTTCTTAACTTTTATAAAAACTTTGATTAGGGTTAATCAATGTTTTTCTCTGGTACATGTATATGTGTTCAATAAGAATTACTGTCTTCTGGCCACTTTTAATGCAGGGATTAGGATGTTTTGATGCAGATTTGAGTTTTGCCCATTCTTACAACCTCTATATGTGTTCAAATACATTACTGTCTCCCAACCTTTCTATGTGTTCATCTGAATTTTCATGATTTTTTATGATTCTATAAACATACACCCTATGAAATATAATGATTGTGTAAACATGCACCCAGGGGATGTCATGAGAAGCATCGTATATATAGAAATATGAGTTTTACTTAACGATTATTATGCCTAATGTTTGGAATATATATTAATATTTTTTTATGAAATATGGGTATTCTTCTATTTTGAATAGAGGAAATTCCATCCGTTTTAATGTCACACCAGATGGACAGAATTATTCAAATGATCAGAACTGTAACTAGGTAAATTATTCATCAAACACTGATTTATTCATTTTTATTCCATATTCTTGGGTTATTTATTTTCATTTTTTTCAAATGAAAAATTTCCCCAGCCCCATATCACTAGAAAGACTGATATAGTCATTACATATGAACCAGTATGGGCTATTGGATGGGTAAAGTATCCACACCGCAATAGGCTCATGAGGTGCACCTGTTAGTTCGTGGTTGGATTAAGAATAATGTCAAAACAAAAGTTTCATGTGCTGCTCTGTATAATATATAGAGGTAACCTTATCCTAATTAGTTGTGATATGATGCTACTCACATTAAATAGTTCGTATAGATGGTTTATCCTTCATTTAACATTTTCATATTTCTTATTAGAAGATATTTTCTGCTACTCTTGAATGGTGTTCTTTAGGAATGTAATGTTTTCTTATACAAATGAATGGAAACTACATAAATGACTAATCCTTTATGATAAACATGTTAAAAGAATTAGTGGCGTTTGTTATGTTCGTGAAATAACATTTTTACTTCAATTCTAGAATTATCAGCAGAAAAGTACATTCAATAAATACTTTGTTAACCCTTTCTCATAAGAACTTCTTGGAGGGTACAGTTTGGGATCACATGATAGGTTCGTGTTGGGTTTTATGTCATATGAATCCATTTAATCTAACACCATTCATTTAATGAAAAGGAGAAACCTGATCCATTTATGAAGGGTTCAGCTCAATCCCAACTTGCCAGCTTACTTCCACATATATATTGAAAATGGTGATCATTTACATGATTCATTTTGATCATACTTTTGGAACTATGCTTATTTTGTTTTTGGAAATTCTCATGTAATATAGATTATTAATGCGTATCTAATAGAATGATTTAAATTTTTGTTTCATATAATAATTCTTAGTTTAATATATATTTGATTAACTTGGAGAACATGTTGGACAGTGCTTATTTATTTGATTGTTAGGTTTCCCCAAGTGTAATATAAAGTCTTTTGTTGAAGAATATAAGAACTGCAATTTATGGTAGACTAGAATATGTGGATGTTGAAAAGTGATTTTCTGTATGGAGTTTTTCTATTCTTTCTAAGACATATGGTGACTCATTTTTTTCATTATATGATGTTTTATTTTATTTTAGGTTTGTATCCTCTTTCAATTACATAATTTTGAAAGCACATCACACATCATGTTTTCAATGTATCTTGAATCTTTTATTTTGTTTTCAGTGGTGTTGGTTGGGAAACCAACTCATTCATTTTATCACAGTTTTAGACCATTCATTTCTTATTGAATAATTTCATATCAGAAATAGTGAGCTTCAAATGGGTGTTGTGAAGCCTGTGGTCGCTGGTTTTCATTTCAGTATTCATAGGGAAAATTTTAACTTCTTTTATTTTGGTTTCTAATTAATTATTTTATGTTAACATTCATTTTTTTGATTATTTAAATTCAGGTATTCTTATTTTAAAAAAAAATTCTATAGAGAAAAATCTACCAGGAATTTGAAGTTGGATATTTGTACAGTGACATAATTGATCGGTGACATTAATACTTATGTCGTATGTTTTGAAATTTAAATGTCCATTTGAATTTTATTTTCATTCATGTCCAATAGAATATTATGTTGTTTATACAAATGTTGTATAATAATTCTTTCATATTATTTTCATAATATCGTAGTGACATTAATACTTATGTTATTTCATTCATGTTCATTTTTTAATGTACTTTTCTATTTAATGTCCATTTTTTTTATTCATGTATTTGAATTTAAATACTTATGTTGTTTTCTACATCATGAACTATTTTCTTTTTCCTTATTATCTTATGTCTCATTCATGTTCATTTCATTTTTTCTCAAAAATTTTCTTTTTCTTTTAGATTTAATTTTATCTACTATATTCAAATGTCAGTTTGAATGTATGTTTTCCTTTCCTTGTATATTCTATTATATGTTTTCTATGTTTTCATGTAATTTTATTTTCCTTCTATATTTTCCTATATGATTTCCTTATATTCTTCATCATGCATTTGTATGGTTTATTTTGTACAGTGATGGTAAAAAAATGTTTTCCTTATATATTCTCATATATGATCCAATATTTTTTCAATATTCTCCTACATATTCTCTTATGTTATTTTCTATTTCTTATTTTTATATATTTTCAATTTTCAATATTCTTTCAAATTATAGTTCAATATTAAGTATCACTATTGTTTTTCAATATATTAAATATTCATGTTCTTTATTAACATTGAAATATATTTTTCACTTCTTCAAAATAAGAATTGAATGTATCGTCATGCGAATGCACGGGTAAGTACTTTAATAGTGAAATAGCATGGTCAGTCTCACTAGTGGGCCACTCACACACTATGATTTTCAATTATTACTATTTCTAAATAAAAATATATGACTAAATAAAAATACAGAAGAAGTATGTGTTTTAGAATACTCATATGATAGATATATATAAATATATGATTTGAAAATGTAAAAAATTAAAAATAAGGTACAATGAATATAGTAAGAGAGTTTTATTGTTGTTATGAGTTCCTAGTAACGTAAACAGTTATCCTTTGAAATATAATCCCCAATATTCAATTTAATGTTGAGATTATAAACTATCACTAAACACCATCCAAATTTAAATTTTGTTACCCCACACTGAGACCTCATCGTGTGGAGAAATAATCCATTGAACACTTTCATAGAGACAACTCCATCACATATAACCATCATAACGATACAACACTATATGCAGCAATATAATGATGAAAGAGAATAATAAAAACATATAAGGAGTGGAATATTGGATAATTATGGGAAACTTATCTCTAATATAAATGATGTTATTAATATTTTAATATCTTTTTACATTCTCCCTTTACTGATTTTATATGAAATGTGCATAATTTTTGTGAAATATTAATGTTTAAAAATTAAATATAATTTTTGAGCACTTTTTGAATTTATCCAGATTCATGTCTGTTTAATGTTTTAACAATAACTATCACCCTACTTATCCAAATTTCATGATTATTGTTTTTTAGGGTTCCCAATTCCAATTCCAACATTTAATTAGAAGTCACATTTGGAAAATTCGTCTATTTAGAGGGTCATATAGACCCCACAAGAAGGCCCAAGGAAACTATGAAGAAACTGGACCATATATGAAGGTTGAATTACTGGGCTCAATCCAGAAACCTAAATAACTTAATTATCCTACCAAGTTTGGAGGCTATTTCAAGGATTACATGATAAAAATTTCATAACCCAATCACAAATACAATTGGTTCAACTGATGCATTGAAGTCCATCCCACCATTCTGGACGGGAATTAAAAACAGCACACTAATATTGAAATTGCTCCTGATGTATACATCCCTTCAAGATGATATTTTTCAGCATGAAAGAGGAGATTAGGGCAGCCACCTTTGTTGAATAAATGATTTTTATTTGAGGTCATAATCTGATTCAAAAACCCCTTTACATTATGGACTTCAAAAAATTATGTATTGAAATGGAAAGATCAGAATTGTTTACTAAAACCACCATATCGTTGGATAAATTAGTCCAATGGCCGCTACATTTTCATAGTAGCCAAAAGACGTTTTTATATACAACTTTGAAAAAGGATATTTCTCATGATTCGGCTGTCTAGAATTCCATATCAGCGAGCCAAGTGGAGGGGTATTTCATGAAGGTAAACAGTCCACCACCTTGGTCTATAAATACATCCCCTCCTCTCCTATCAAAATGGTTGGCATTTCAGAGCCAAGTAGGATTGATTGGTAGTACCAAGGCCATTCCAAAGGCTTGGGAGGATCTTCCAAACTCATGTTTTCACTTTATAATCCCTTTATCCTCTCTTTGTTTTCATTTTCGTTTTTATTTTTCTTCGTTGTTATTTTGCAAGTGTTTGTCTTTGTAATTCTGTTTTAATGCAATTTTCTTCTTCTTAATTTATTTTTCTCATACACCTTGTGTATTTAAATATTTATGTTCTTAAAATAGTTTAAATTTAGTTGAATCCCCTTTCCTTATTTTGATTCCTCATTCAATCTAAAATTTGTCTTTAATTTTCCTCATCGTTTGTGTGTGTGTTTAGCGCACTACTCTTATCTTGTCCCTTTCATTTTCTTCTCTTTATAATTCATCACCAAAAACATATATTTCCAGATTAATAAACAACTTAATTTCTAATTAAATCTCTCATTGGGGTGAGTTTTAATTTAGGTATTTTAATCGATTGAGAGCTTTTGCTCGATGAGTATTCATTGAATTATCATTTGGTATGTTGGACTTAGCATGTCATGGATTAATGACTTGTTTTGTTTAACATGTGTTTTCCATGATTTATTGGAACCATAAATACACTACCATAAACAAGGTATGATCAAGATTGGAACCCTAAATTAAGGCTTGGATTAAAGCCTTAACACTTGGGAATTAAAATCAACGTAAACATTTGACATGGGTGTTAATTTAAATGCAATATAAAGAAAAGCTCAAGGATATAAAAAGCTTAACTAACCTAATGATGAACTCACCCCAATCATTATAAATTTATTAAATCAATCGTAATCAATTATTCATTTCAATTAAGCTCTGCAAACAAACCCCCAATCAGAATACAATCAACTAAAAACAAACGACTATTTCAAAGTATCATCACCGAGGATTCGACCCGAGTGATCCTATACACATTAGCAGAGCACCGGAACCTTGACTGTTGGATAGGAGACAATCAGCCGTGAATTTAAATCAACATAAAGAGAAATTAAATTCTTATAATATATCAAATATAAATTTTAATGTTCAATAACATATGAATCCACTACAACTTTCCATCAAACAACAATGAATGTTTGTTATTTATTTTCATGCAACTAGGAATGAAAAGTGGGGGAAAACAAAATAGAATCAATTAAAAGAGAATATATAATGTAATATAATATACATTGAAATTTTATAAATATAATAAAATCAAAAAACCCATCTTATTCAACTATAAATATCTAACTCTTTCAAAGTATATAAAATTACAAATTTATAGGCCAGAGTAGATAATGGTTTATACTACAATTCTATCCAATAAAAGTTCATCTTTTTTTGGCCATATAATTTTACGCATACCAAAAACTTTTATTCATTGAATTTTTTATGATAATTATTGGATATCTTCTGAAAAATTAAAATTTCTATAGGAAATGTCTAGAAAACTTTTTGATCCTATTTTAAAAAAAACAATTCTATCTTGGCTGACTCTTCGAATTTAAAGCTCATATTCTTTTGAATTTATGGAATTTATAAAGGATGAATATAGAATATATATTCTAAATAAAATATTCAGAGGCATATCCTCTATATTCATACAAAATTGGAGCTTTATTAGACTGTTATATTCTCAGATATGTTCCAAAAATAAAAATTCACCAAAATTATACTCATATTTCAAGGACCCACTTGTAAGCTTCATTGGGGCCTCTTATTATCAGATTAAAATTTTTTAATGCTGAATTAAATCTATCCTATAAATTATTAAATATTATAAATAAATAATTTCATGATTCGGATCATTGTATAATGTTTTATGGACCAAATATGAAACAAATATGAAGTTAAAAAATTAACCCATTTCCACAATTGAGTGCATATTATTCTTAAAACATAATAATGTTACAATTACCCTTATAATATGACTTTTTTTAGATTATTAAATTTAATTTAGGAATAACATATGTTAAAATAGGATCTTCATATATCCCTACACGTAACCATTTCACCTTCAATAAATCATCCATAAAAAAGTCCAAAATACTTCTCAAGTAATAAATAGCGACACCACTCAACTAAAAAAGCCAAATAAAATATCATGTTTCTTAAAGAGATATAAATCACTTGAATATGAAATAATAATCATTAATTTTCATTCAATATCATGTTAATAACCATTTACATGTCATTCCTACCTCCATAGAAAAATAGTTCTCTCCCAAAAAAAGATTTTTTGTAGAGATCTTCTCATTCCCAATAAAATGGATGATCTCTATAGAATTTAAAATTTCTTATCTATCCACATTAATATAAATAAAAATTATTACAATAATTTATTATTACACTATGCCAAATTTTGAACATGTTTCATGAGTCAAAAAATGAATAAAACAAACGATTTCATTGTTATTTTCCTTTTTTATTTTTTTTTTATTTTTTTTTTTATTTTTTTTTAGGAATGATGATATGAAAATAGAATATAATGAATGAATAGAAATTCATCCCCTTTATTTTAAATGTGGTCATTATTCAAAAAAAGTAATTATACTTAATAATTCAATTTCTTCTCCTTATTTTCTTTTTCTTGTTTTCCACAAACAATTATATAATATAAATGATATGTAATGAAAAATAGATATTAACTATTCCTAAAATGACCATAATTTTTAATCACACAAAATAATGAGATTTAAACAAAATAAAACACATGATATGTCCATCTCTCAAACTCAAACATGAAATGATCAGTACAAATATTAAGACTAGTGGTAGGTGAGGAAAAATTTACTAGTAATTTGGAAAAAACTATACTTTTTTTAGATTTAAGGGCTAAAAACGGTATTTTTTAATCATAGTTATTAAGTTAAAATGTGGCTATAAAAAATGGATAAATTATATTAACAATATTTCATGAACAGTAAATATTTGAAATAAAAATAATCCAAATTTTCTTGACTAGAAATCATGACTCAAGAATCCAATGAAAAATATGAAAAGGATGTGAAAATTATTTATAGAAAAACTATGTTGGAAAATATATTCATTTTGTACATTACTAGTGAACATGAATTTCACAATCAATTAATATTCCTTATATTAATAGGTTATACATCAAGAAATAAAAAACTATTTTGACAATCATTTAAATCCCTATATGATCAAGTGATTCATTATGACAAAAATACCCTAATAGTTTGAATTTTTGGAGGAATTAAATTTTACCAAGAATCCATAAAACATTCCAAAATTTAATCAAGAATATAAAACATTCATAAATCAATATTTCTAAAGCATTATAATCAAAAAATGAGACCAATTAATGTTTATGAAAACATTTTTATATCCCCCCACACATAATATCTATCTACATTTTATTTAGGAATAAATTAAAGAGAAATATATGAAGCACAAATAGAAATAAAGATAAAACATGAGTTTAGTATTCCATTGTATCCTTGTGTTATACACGTAGTTTATTTCATCTCAATCATAAATAAAATTAAGAACAACCCCAAAAAATATGTGATGAAAACAAAGAAGAAAAATAGAAGGCAATTGAAATAGTATAGATGTTGGGGGAGACTACCCAAAAAGGGATTAGGATCTCACTACCCCTAGACATATATTGACATCATTATATCACAAATCTAAAGGTGGGTGTGGTTTTATAATCATGAACCACCAAACTATTTTCCTTTCATCATACATCCCCTCACACTGGTAATAGAGTACCCTATGTAAAAAAAATTAATTCCACCTAATTAAAAACAATGTCATATTTTATGGTGGAGGAATGAAAAATACTGAGTCCCCCAACCACTTCATTCACAACTTTTTTGGATCCTCCTAATCTTTTATGGCATGCACCATGTGTGTTGTTTCAAAAATTATACCAAAGGGGAATCTTTCTAAAAGATAAAATTGAAAAATCTTAAAATTATATAAAAAAAATATAAATTTTTTCCTTAATATAGGATAATTTAAGACATGACGTATCTTGGAAATTCCATTGGAACCGTAGACATAGAAGGTGCATCCTCTTTATCATCATCCTCCTCCATGGAAATCCATGAGATGGAAAAAAATGAACTTTTAAAGGAGTGGGATGGAATACTAAATTAATTTTCAATAAAATAATAAAAAAATGAGTTCACTGAAATATTTTCTAAAAATATTTTCATGGTTTTTATATATTATTATTTTCATAATAACTCATAGATTTAATTTCTGGATTTGGTGGTTAGTTGTCAATCTCCTACAAAATTTCTTCAAATTACACCACTTGGGTAGCGCATTCAACTAAAGTAAAAGATATTTAGAGAGGAGTTTATTTTTTAATATCCAAGAATTACCAATGACTTACTATTTTATGTTATAAAAATTCAATATAATATTCTTATTAATAATTTCTACATACTGATTGAGTATTATCAGGAACATCTCATTTAAGGACCTATTTTAGACATTGTTGATAGAGGTAGGATGGTTTATATTCATGTTTTTACCTTTATGATTTATTAGATTCATAAACTATGAATGTAAGGGAAACAATATTTACTCCCCCTTTAACATTCTTATATTTTATTTCCATAATAACACTTTTATTTATTCAATATAAATAAAAAAATTCAACATTCAACTCCTCACTTCGTAAATAAATTAAAATTTTTGTTCCACTTCATTATTCAAAAATTAGTCCCTGTTGAACACATGAAAATGGATATCATCCCAGGAATATGAAAAATTTCTAAAAAAATAAATATCTACCTTTTAATGAAAATAATATTTTAAATATTGTATTTTTATTATTTTTCAAAATTACTAGCTTTTATAGTTTCTTTAAGGAAAAAATGATGTGTGCAAGATTAATACCTCCCAGGAAAAAATTATAAAATTGATGGGATTTTTCTTGAATACCTACTCAATATTTTATTAAATTAAAAATAATTAAATATATTTCTATAATAGTTTTGATCTCGCAATGAGGACACTTACATGCATTAATTTTTTATTTTAACTATTTATAAATAAAAAAATACTACAAAATAAAAAACCTAAAGATGTTGAGTTTTGGAAACATAGTATATATATATAGGATATAAAAATATATAAAAATAGAAATCAAGAAACAAATAGTTTATTAACTATATTAATTGATATATATTGATCTTAGGAGTTTACATTTATCAAATTCATCATTCTTTAAAGTAAAATTCTCAATAATCAATTCAATTTTTATATCAATAAATGTCAATCAACAACAACTAATTTAAAATTTTTAATCCCCGCACTATGTTCTCAATAATTGGAGTAATTCTATGTCAAAAGTTTTCTATGATACCTCCTCACTACACATGATCATCATAATGTAAATCCATTATATGCATCATTATAATAATAAAGTGGGGGAATAAAGATTAATGGAAATAAGTGAACAATTATAACACCCAGTTATTTTGTGAACATTTATTCAAATATATTTAATTTTTTATATATTCTATGTAAAATAAAATAATGAGTTTATATTTTCTTACATGAAATAACATGTTTTTATTATGTTACACATAATCCCATGTTTTGCTGGTGTTAAATGTGATGCTAAGTTTAAACAAAATATGAAATAATATTTATATATTATTATTTAATATGATAGTTGTAAACTCATAAATGGTATGTAAGCTATGAATAGAATTAACTAAATTATGAAATTTATATTTACCCAGGTTTATATAATTAATTATTTGGTGAAAATGTAATTAGAAATGAAAATAAAACCCGTTTGAACATAAAATCAATACTTTTTCCAAAAAAAGTCTATTTTTAGACACACAAATGTGTTTTACATAAATAAATTTACCAAATTAATTTTTATTTTAGTTAAATTTATATAAGACATATTAAAAAAATAGCATTCATCTTATAATATTTTTAAACAACATAAATAAATAAATCTAATATTATTCTAAAATTTTATTTGTCTAAAAGTATTTATTTTCACCTTTTTTGGCACACTTATTATGAAAATTTATATTTCCCCTTTCATAAAAATAATATGATAAAATAAAAAAAAATTAACCTAGATATCAAAATTAACTTAGGAGGAAAAATTGGAATTATTTCTAAAAAATTTCATTTTTAATTAGTTGTTGAAAATATTGGTTTTTAATTAAAAATAGAATTTTCATTTAATTTATTAACAAATATATATTATATTTTTAAATTTATATAATATAATATTATTTAAATTTTATATCCATTAATTCAATTTAGTTCATTTTAATCAGTTTCATATTGAAATTTGATGTAAAAACTTTGTTGTCTTTGGATCATTTTCACATTAAAAAAACATTTCTCATCACATATGTGGGTTTAATATTAAATTAATTTATTCCATTCACAGAATAGAATTTGATAAAATATATATCATAATGTTAATTACAATAATTTATAATTTTTATCAATTCCATCATAATTTTTCACATAAATGAATAGTGATTTTAGAAAAAATTAATTACCACGGTTAAGGTTAATATGGGTTTACTGCGGGGTCAAACTAGAATGATAAGCGTGAAAATGACAAAAAATATTTTCTTAATTGTGTTGAATGAATTTATTTCAAACAGTTTTATAAATTAAATAAATATATAGAAATTTCATGAAACTTTAATTTTAATATGACCAATATAATAAGTTATGTAAAGAAAAGAAAAAAAAATAAACTTTTCTTACTTTTAATATATATAAATAATTGGGATAGGGAAAAAATAGTATGATTGGTTATAAGTTTGTTTTTTAATATAATTAAATTCTGTTTATAATGATAATTTAATTTAATTTTTGGATATGAAATATTTACTTTAATTACTTATGAAAAGCCAATACAGTTATTATTAGGTTAACTATTAATTAAAATTAATGACACTAAAAATATTAATAGTAAATTAAATTGAATAAACTATTTGAAGGTAATATTTAGGTATTTTAATATATCATGTTACACTATTTTTAACAATATATATTCTAATTACATCATTGTATTGATTTTTTATAATTTAATTTAAAGGCATAATGTCAAAATCGACATTAATGTTATTTTATGATAAATTGTAATTTATTTATTGATTTAAAATTACTAAAACAGATATCTTCTTCCAAGTGATTTTTAAATTTAAATAAATACTAAATAAGTTACATTAATAGACCAATATAGCATTTATAATCAATAATCGACTCATAAATAATATAAACTATATTAGTGTGGTTAAGCATCAAGTGTTATTTTTTCACGTTACAAGTGATTCAGCAGAAGTTAATTTCTAACACTCATAGGATTTTTAATTGATTAATTGTATCTAATATATAGAATAATTGTGTCCAAATTAGATAATAATTATCAATTTAATTTATTCTTAGAGGTTAAGTTACCACGGCTAGAAAACTAGTTACGTGGTGAAAACCCAAAATTTTAAAAATAGGGATGATTAAAAGTTAAGGAATAAAATGTTTAACACATGTGTTTCAATGTGTGTTGGAGGTGAAAATAGAACATATTATCCATCCAAAACATTATATATCATATTTTGAGCCACTTAAGATAATATTTACGTCCACATAGTGAATACTTTTGAATATTTACAAGAATGCCACTCCTCCCCAACTATAAAAGGGACCTCACTATCCCCACTAATTCACACCTATCATGCTATTAGTATAGCCAAAAATATTCCCAATAAATATCCACAATTCCCTTCCCTCATCATATAAGACATATTTTGTACCTAAATACAACCAATCAAGTATTTAGTGCAAACATAAGCATGATACCTGAAGAAGAGGTAACGTTCATACACAAGCATTTTTGCTTTATTTATTTCTACACCATATTAAATTATTATTATAACATGAATAAAAAATAACCTCTTTATATTAAAAATACAGATACCTTTTTATGTTAATTTTAGGTTCTTCTACCACTTAAACTTTGATAAAACTTGTTATGAAATCATCATTCATGTGTATGGTGGACTACAACCTCACAAACTGATATCATTCGTTTTTCTATTACTATATTTCAAGGTTGGTAATAATAGTGGATTTATAGCCAGTATATGTTACATGTGATATTTATTATTCTATTATTATTTTTTAATTATTATATCACACATACCTCCATATGTTATATTTTGTTGAAGCATGATAACATTATTCTACTTTATGTCCGACTACCTCCTCACAAAGCAAAGTGATTCATTCACACTGTATATAGAATGTATTAAGTATAGGTTTAATAATCATATGTGATATATATTAAATGAAAATTATTCTACAATGATAATATATATATTTATATTATTTACTTTTCTTTCATTCAATCTAATAAAAAAATGGAAATGGCATTCATTCATACATACAGCCAACCATATCCATGAACAGTGAATATCATTTTTAGTCTCTAAATATTATGGATTACTATAAATACATATATACTGAATATATTTGATTTTTATATCATAGATTATATTATATGTACTATTAAAACATGATCAAAGTAAGAGTACCAATAATATAAAAAATTAGTACATATAAGAAAAATAAATCTGTTTGAATCTCAAACATAACATTATCATAGAATTATTAATAAACATGTAATAAAAAGTACTAATAAGATCAGATATGGTATGATTGATATGAAGATGATTCATTATTATATTTATAATTAATTATATTTATTATATATGAGGTTTTAATGAGTACAACGAAAGTCAAGACATAAGGTAAGGTATTTGTAACAACCTAACCCAAACCACAACGGCCGATCCAGAATTCCACATAAACTCGGGTACAAGTAAATCTAAAATATAAAGTCTAAAATAGGTATTCATACAAACTCCATCCATAAATTAATGCATCCTCCTAATTCACCATTCCCAATCGTCTATCATGAGTCCCTTTCCCTTCTCTGGATACCTATGTATGATATCTAAAATTTAACTGAAAAAACCAAGTAGGGTGTGAGTACAAGACTCAATAGGACACCACCAACGACCAATAACTTTAGTTTATAAAATATAAAATTTTATTATATGTATTTAAACATATTATAAATATAAAAATTATATATCACAATAGTACCAATTACATGTCAAGTCCTCGAGGACCGGCTCAACCTTCTTTGGCACCATGCTAGGAGAAACATGCCTGCTTCTGTACAATGTCATATGAAACATCGGTAACCATCCTGAAAGTTCCTCCTATAGTGGATAGCTCAAAGTTTGTGACATTTTCTTCTGGTTGGGATAGAACAAATACATTCCAACCGTTATGTTCTTATCACATCATTCGTGGGTGGATTTCCAAAAGCAATTTTCAAGTTTCACATGACGACCAATGTATAATCACGTCCCACCTATAAAGATATCCAAAATCATGGGACACAACTGTCTAAATAGATTAGTTTAAGTAAAGGATGACCCAATCCTAAAATATCTCTCTCAAAGGATTGTCTCAAACATTTATCAAATCGCACATGTCATCAATCATGTCTCACATCTCAAATATCATCCAAGGTCAAATAATACATCAATTACATCTCACATTGCAAACAAAAAATACCAACCAGCATGCTCAACTACAGTAGATAAAAATAAAATACATATGATACATAATAAAAATTAGACATCAAAAATAATTTCTGGTCAACAATATCATAATCAAATTCATCACAATACATTTGCAAACAACACAAGTGCAAGAAAAATGTTACACAAAGATTCATTTTGATTAAGAATAAAACATAGGTCTCACGAGTTACAAATTAATTCCAAAAAACATTCCAATAACTTATATATAACATGAACTAATTTTAATATCTTCCTACAGATAGGGTTCACAAATGGATACACATGCATGCCAAAAATCATAACAATAAACTACATAAAGAATAAGATAATGTCAAGTAATTCCAACACAATTTTTCATACTATGATACACATTCACATAAAAATCATTAAAATATCCTATACAAGTCATTATATAATGTTAACTAATTCCTAAATTAGGTTTCATGATGATTGATGGTGATGTTTTAAGTCTGAATTTAACTACACCACTGAGACCTGATTGCCTTTGGAAACAAAAATACGTTTAAAATTCATCTCATTGAGATGAAACCAATGAAACGAATGGCGTGTCAATATAATCAATATCAGATAAGATATATATGATTGATGTTTTGGAAAAATAATAAAAATATAAGAAATATAAAAGGAGGAGAGAGGGTGTGAGAGGGTATGAGAGGGGAATGAGAGGATTTTATCCCCGATTATAATGTGCAACACCAAGATTTCCCTCTTACAAATAATTTTCTTATTTTCTTTAAAATAGATTAATACGATTAATTATAAGAACATTTGAAATCATTACCTGGGAATTTATTTCTCCACTTTTCCACAATATACACCCCCATAAGGCCCCTCCTTAATTCAAAAACTTAATTCATTCATTATTCAAAAAATTTATCTCATACTCTTAAACCCATTTAACCTTTCATCAAATATATATATATATAATTCCATCTATATTTATTCATTTATATGCACAATATATGTATTCGCATACATATATATACACCCACATACATATATACATATACCACCATAGTGATATATATACCAATATATTTATTCCATATATATATTATATATATACAAAAATACTATTTTTCCAAAATAATAATAATAACAAAATCAACAATATTTTTGTATTATTATTATTAAATATCTCACATTGTTCCCGCCGTTAAAATTTTAAGCCCAACAACCATTAAATAATTAATAAATTAATATTAACCATAAATTTCCATTCAATTCACATAATTTAAAATATTATATTAATTACTTTGGACAGTCATGATTTTCAATGTGACACAATTTATTAACAGTCAAAGTATATTTTCAATTTTGTTTTCAAGAAAAATAATAATAATATTATTATTATTATTATTATTGTTATTATTATTATTATTTCTAGCTACCTAACAAAATATTTATATACCAATTATTATTACTCTTCCTTGTTATGAAAAAAACTCATGACATACAAAAAAAACATATCTCATGCCTATAGTAAAACTCTCATTCTAAACATAATTGTGGTATCATATTTTCTATTGACTTGAAAGTTAATATTTTTATTTCAAACAGTAATCCCAATATAAGGAAAGAAATCACAGGGGTCGAAAGTAATGCAACCCCAAAGCATCATCAATAAAAAACATCAAACCCTCAGCCGGAAAGGACCCCAAAGATGAGAAAGAAGAAAAGGTACTGTTTGATGTTGATGTAGACGCCATGAAGTCCGCCACTATGTTTCCCTCCCTACAGGATATAAGAGATCTCCATTCATGGACTAATAACAGCCTGGCTACACCGAACTATATAAATAATGCGCCATGGTATCCTGCTTTTATTTTCTAGCACATTAAACAGCACCAATGAATCAGTTTCCACCGAAGACACCTCCATATTCCTACTCACACACAGCTGCAAACTTGCTTCCATAGCCTAGGCTTCCGCCTAAAGAACATCACCTCCACCAAACGAAGCAGAAACACTGCATGTAAAGAACCGGTTTGATCCCACACGACGCCACCTCCCCGCATCTCCACTCCGATCAGCGAGCCATCGTCATTGAGCTTCAATACCTGTAGCGGTGCCCGCCACCACACACACTGCCCAAGTCCAAGAGATCCAGCCTGGCGATCCTCAGCGCACCCAGCAGTAATGGTGCGTAAGGAGGGGGGAGACTTGCAGTCCGGCCACAGCCAAAGCAGGTCCAGTACAGTGTTTTTAACCCTAAAATTAATAGTGACCTGAGAGACTGACCCGATATAATGGCGCTTGTTTTTTCGGGCCTTCCAGATAGTCCAGCACCAAGCAGTGAGAATGAGTACCCCTACTTTCCTTTCAGCACCTTGGTTTTCAGCTCCCCTAAACCAAGAATGAAGAAATCCCTCTCAGTTTCCATCATAGCTGTTCCATCCAAAAAAGGCCCTAAAGGTTTTCCAGACCCCCCTTGCCCATTCACTATTGTAAAAAAGGTCCCCACAAATTCTGTGCATGGAGACCTACAGCACCAGCACTGGGAGACCGTTGGGATCCCTATTCGCTAAAGGTTAGCATCTGTTGGAAGAGCCTTGTGTCTCACTCTCCACATCAAAAAAATAAATTTGGAAGGAATCACATTACACCACAGAGTCTCTACCCACCAGTCGATGTTCACCACCTCTCTTGTCATGATATCGAAGTCTTTGATGGAGAAGGCACCCAACGAGGTACCTGTGAAAAATAACCGGTCATCATCATCATTTGAAAAAACAGAATTAAACATCTCCATTTGGTTTCCGTCGAGGACGGCCTTGAGGAACCTCGTATTGTAGGAAGCCTCCTTAAAGGTGATATCTAGAGCTAGACAGCCCGGGAACCACAGCCTCTATGCCCCCCAATCCTGCTGCCAGAAGCTTATGTCCCCCCTTCCGATAATCCACTGATAATGTTGTTGTAGAGTTTCTAAATATGGTTGCACCAGGTTCTATATCATGGAAGGATGCCTTCTCTAACTATTCCCATTAAGGCTATGAAAATTCTGCATTGTTCTGCCCCATAGAGTTCTGCCTTCCAAGACCTCCCAAGCGATCTTGGCATGCAGTCCAAGAATGGTTGAGGGCAAGCTCCTTAGATTTATTCCCCCATCTGAAAGGGGTATGGCCAGCCGTTTACCTGAACCCCAATGATGATAGCCCTCCATCTGCCCATCCCAAATAAAGGACACCATTATTCTGTCCAGGTTTGAAAACACAGTTTTTGTAACCTTCAAGGTACACAAAACATACATCTTCGTGGAGACTAACACACAGGTAACCAGAGTGATACGGCCTCCAATGGACAAAAACCTGTTTTCCAGTTGAATATGCCTAGTAATCTTCCTAATGAGCTTATCAAAATGTGTCACCCTGAGGCAAGATGGGATGACTGGAGCTCCCAGATAATCCATGGGAAAAATACCCTTATTCATATTTAGCCTGGCCCTTATGTCTTGATCCCTCCTCGGAGAGGCACTCCTTGCTATGAAGAAGAGGCTTTTGTCTGAATTTACCACCTGTCCGCTCCACATTCAATATTCCTTAAGAACCCTCTTCAACCCTTTCACTGATCTTCTAATATCATTAATGAACAGAATTGTGTCATCGATGAACATCAAGTGCGAGATTCCTCTCATGGTAATCCTGCTATGGTAGGGGAGAATTTGCCCTGTGACAATTCCCTTGTTGATGTAGCAGCTAAAGGCATTTTGAGCAAGAATGAATATAGAGGGAGGCAAAGTGTCCCCTTGCCTGATCCCCCAACAGGCCTTGAAGAAGCCAAATTGATTACCCATGAACGAGGTAGATATCCACGCCGAGATGAAGCAACGAAAGAGGAGATCAATTGTCCAGTTGGAGAATCCCATGCACTTTAAGACTTTTAGCACAAAGCACCATTCCATTCTATCATACGCCATGATCATATCAAATTTGACCACAAGATTTACCCCAAAGGACTTGTTATTGATCCCACTTGTCCTTTCTTGGGCCAAACCAATCACACCCTGGATTGACATGCCTTTAATGAATCCATGCTGCTCAGGAGTAATCCATGAGTCCAAGTCGGTGGCCATTCTCCTATTGAGTCTACTGGCTAGGATTTTGTACGATAAGTTACACATGATAATGGGTCTATATTGGTCAATGGACTGAGGATTACTCACCTTAGGAATGAGTACCAGTTTGGTTTCACAGGAAATACGAGGGAGAGCCCCCCCCCCCCCCCTAGAAGAAGTCCTGGATAGCATGAACCAGATCACCATTAATGATGTCCCAAGTCGTCCTATAAAAAGACCCATGAAAACCATCAGGACCCGGGGCGTTGTCCGGATTCATGGACCAAACTGCCTCAAGCACATCATCCTCCTCCAGAAGTCTCCTCATTCCATCATCAATGACCCCTGAAACACTAGTGGGAATACCCTCAAAAACTCCTCCTCCCCCTCGGGTAACCCCCATCCATGCTCAGATTAGGACCATCCATTAGGGACTGCACCTCTGCATTTTCCAAAACCCCAATTTCCTCCTGATCTAAATAAAAGGATCCATCCTCCCTCCGGATGTTTGGCCTCTGTATTCTCCGACGCTCCTTAATGCAAGCATGGAAGTACCCCGAATTCTGATCTCCCTCTCGAATCCATCTCACCTGATCACTTTCCCTTTCCAATCCTTCATGTCTCATGATAATATCAGCTAAAGAATCTTTCTTTTCTCTAAGCTCAGTAAAGGATGTTTCATCCCATTCTTGTTCCAGTTTAGCCTACAATCTATCCACCTCCTCACTGATTTCTGGAACATTGTGATCATGGTCAGGAATGGTTTTCCTCTATTCTCATGGCCTGTTCATGACTCGCATGGGCTTATTATGAAAGGTAACCCAAGGATTCCCCTGATGTTGCATATCCCAAGCTCTCCTGACCTCCTCCAGAAACCCTAGTTCATGTACCCATGACTCATAGAAAAAAACATGATCCTCACGCATTGCACCTGCATGAAAGGAGATACGTAGCAGAGAATGATCTGAGAGACTCTACGTCAAGTGAGTTACTTTAGAATCAGGAAACATAGAAATGCCCGCCTCATTCATCTGACATATATCAAGACAACAATAAGATCTTCTCTCCCCCCCCCCTTGATTATTAAACCTGGTGACAATAATTCCCTCAGACCCTCAATCTAGCAAGCCACTTCTAGCCATGAAGGAGACAAATGCATGACTAGAATTCTGGGGAAACAAGCCTCCACCTTTCTTGTCCTCTAGACTGGCCATTATGTTAAAATCCCCACATACAACACAAGGGGTTCCCTCTTGGTTGAAACCTCCATGATTGCCCCATAACACCTCATTTTCTTGTGGGTTGCACTTGGCATATATGAAGGAGAAGAAAAACTCATGAAGCCCCACAGATATCTTAGTATTCAAAGCCTGACTGGTTTCACTAATGAGGTACATACTTATGTGATCCTTCCAAAAGAGCCAAATATTGGAATTTAGAGGAGCCCCATGTAAAAAACCACGAACCTTAAGCTTTTGGGCCTATTCAGAAATCTTGCTGGAATCATGTTTTGGTCCCCAAAAGGCCACCAGGGAGACCTGCTTGTTATCTAATTCATTAAAAAAGAAGTCAGACATAACCCTGGCTCCAAGCCCCCGGCCATTCTACACTAAGGATTTAAACATTAAACAGGATATGTCTAGCACTGGCCCTAGTCTTCCGGCCCTTACCATCAGAAGAAAAAGCCGCACATTGATGAACTTCAGCTCTAGCTCTTTCTCTAGTAGAAACCCTTGGCACCGCCTGTGAGAAAAGTGGAACAAAAAAAGCTACACCTCTGGAAGACACCCGACCTATAACTTTTGGATAATCAAACAAAACAACCGGCCCAAAACTCTGCTCATGAGACAAAACAGGAGGCTTTGGGGGAGAGATAGAAAGTGGTGTTGACTTAACTTCACCTAGGGGAGCCATAGAGCATGCCAAGAGGGGGAACACCAGTGGACATGAACCCCGAGATAATAACTCCTTCTCAGACAATAATGTATTACAAACTGCCTGCTTCTTCCATCCAGAAATGAGGGTAAATATAGGAAACACGGGGTTCTTGGGGATCTATTTTTCTTGCTAGTAAATTAATTCGAAGAAGAATCCCTAAGAGATACAAACCTTGAACAAGATGTCCAGCCTTGGAAGTGTGAACTGTATCACCACCACCTGAACCCCGCATGGAAATCGTACCACACCTGGAAAGGGAATCCCCCTCCTCGACCGATGAAGAAGAGGAGGCTACATCACCCTGAACAAGGGCCCCTAAACTCACTGCTCCTCAGGAGTTCATTTTTCTGCCTGATGGGGGCTACTCAAAGGACCTCAGCCTCACTCTTTGAACGTGACCCTTCGCTCGAGCATTACGAAAAACCAGTAGAAAATGACCAGAGATATGGCAGAAAGAACAGAACCTTGGGTAGAACGGATATACAAGGGGTTACTGAAGACCCTCCATTCCCTCTATCCTGAGCACTAGATGATAATGAAGCGGCCGGCCAAGATCCATCTCCACGCAGAGCCGAGCCACCGAAGCCTCGGACAGACTGATAGTGCGAAGATCTGAGAAAACATAATGGCCCAGTGAATCCCCAATGATCTTGATAAAGGATTCATTCATAAAGGGGAGGGGAAGGTCAGGGAGGGAAATCCACACCGCAACACTTGAGCACTCATGACCATAATGCGCATCCATAGACCACCGCGAAATAGAGATGTGCCAGTGCCCCATTGAGCAAGGACTCTTGCACCATGCATTAACGAAATCCTCTCTAGAATCTGAGACCACATAGAAGGAATTGCGCCCCATATGAGAAACAAAGGCCGAAAAATCGAGGCCCCACTGCCGAACACACTCCTGGAAGTGTGCTAGGTGAGGCTTCTCCACGCCAAACCACGTAACAAGCGTCCATTGAAGATACATAGTCACCGCCGCGAAGGAAGACGCAGAAACCTCGATCACTGGGTTCCCTAACTCCATGAAAGAAGCAGCCACCGCAGAGACCACCGCTGACATGCTCTGCCCCTGATCTGTGCCCACAGGTTGTTGATGAAGAAGCTCCTCCTTGATAGAAGATACAGGGGGCCTATCTGGGACGACCCCCTTCACCAGAGGACCTAGATCGGAGGAAGGAGCTGCCTCCGAGACCGCCAGAGCGTCGTGCGGGAGATCGTTAGAAAATGCCACCGCCGGATCCGCCGCCGCAAAGTTCTGCAACAGATCTACACCCACAGGTCGATGAGGAAGGATCGCCTCCTTGAAAGAAAGCACAGAGGTCCTAGCCGGGCCGACCCCCTTCGCTGGAGGTTCTAGAACGGCAGAGGAAGCTGCCTCCGTGAACGTCGGAGCATCGGGCGGGAGAGCATTTGAAATCGACATCCCTTCCTTTCATATTTTCTATTAGAAACACAATTTGTGATATATTAAAATTGTTTTTGGAATAAAATATTATAGATAAATTAAAATTTATCCTCTCGTTAGATGTTTTAAAATTCAAAACAGAAACAAATCATATCTCGCACCTAGGGTAAACCCCTCATCTCATACCTAATAGTGGTCTTGTATTTCTCACATGATTATTCATTTGGGATTTATTTCTTTTTTAAAAAAATATCTATATATGAATAAAATATATTTAATATCTTTAATATATCATCATCAAGGCTCTTCGGGTTTTGGAATCTCAGGCTTATTTGGTGTGTAACTCTAAATGTAATCCACATAATATTTCATGTGGTTAAAATGATTTATTTTACACTTAAGCAAAGAATTTAAATAATTAATTTGTATTGAAAGAATAAATTTTTTTATATGAATTTTCTCATAAATTATTATCAAAGGGGTTTCTTATTATCATTACAAATATTTAGTATATTAAAAGTTTTACATCTCACTTTTAACTTTTGTGAGACACAAACATGATCACCACCTATTTATTTTATGTGGTGTTTATAATTCCCCTGAATATATTTTATAATTATTATATTGAGAATAATTGGTATTTAAATATCCATTTAATAACCTCCCTCTCATGGTATTTATGGTCCAAAAGTTACCAACTCCGAAAGAGATTTTTGTCTTAATTTTCCTTCTTTGATTTGTATGTTTTGTTGTTAAACTATGTTCTTTAATGAGGTGTATACATAGAAACTTCTATACATAATATCATTAGTTTAGTTATACTCTTGAAATTTTATATCTCATTGTGTGTTATTCCTTCATATAAATTATTAATCAATGTTACTAATGTGGATAATATTTCATGTTACAATATTAACTTTTATCGGTATTTTTTAGGATAATGTTTCTAATGAAAAATATTATAATTTCTCCCTTAATAATTCTCATGAATTTTATCCTCATATGGTAATTCATGATATCTTTTAGTAATTTTGTCATTTTTTCCACTCTTTGGTATGTATGATAATTAAGAAAAAAATTGAAGAAAATCCATCATTATTTATCTCTTTGATCCAAAATCTATTTTATTCTATAACATTGTTTTCTAAAAATGTTTTCAAAAATGTTTTTAAATGTACTTTTAAGCTCATATTCAAGGAAACTAGTTTTGAAAATGTTATATGTTTTAATATTTTTTTAAGGTATTTCTCAAATATCCCATTATAAGTTTCAAAATTTATATTCAAAGAAAATTATTTCAAAAATGTTTTTCATTTAAAAAGTGTTTTTAAAGATTTTTAAAATCACCATTTATAAGTTTTCAATGTCATTTTAATGTAAAAATAAATTCATACTCTTTTTTTAAAGGAATTTTTCAAATATAAAAGGATGTATTCCTTGAGAAATGTATTAAATGAACTTTTAAAATTGTTTTCATCTAATTTCACATTCATTAGTGTAAACTATTCCTTCATATATAAATGATCCATGGATACAATTAATATTATTTCTCTAAATAGATTTTTTAGACATGTTGTTTATGAAACAAAAATATTTTCTTGGGTTATTCAATAATGAAATGATTATGAAACCTATCCCTTTTCCATAGGTTATGATATGATAAAATGTTTATGATACCATGTTCATTTCAAGGGTTACATTATGATGAATTTTTAAGATCTTTTTGAGTAAAAAATGGTTTTCATTATGTGATGTGTGGGACCTATATCTCCCTCAAATGCATTGGGTAAAAATTTATATCTCATGAGATAGAAAGTTCTAGAATGAGTACTAAACTTGGTTCTGTAATGGTCATTTCTCACTATGATGGTATTTGAACTGAACCTTAACTAGTATAATGGTTTGGGTAGTGAACCCATTTCAATATGATATCCTTGGAAGTAATCCTTTATTAATAGGTAAATACTTTTCTATTCTTATGTGTATACCACAAATCCATGTCTTAAGCCAATTTTATTAACTCATGGTTCATTTTCTACAATTTTCTTATGATTCATGTCTTGTGAGCTGTAGATAATTATTCCAGGACTAATGTATATGAAACATAATATACAAGGTATGGTTCATAAATAGTATTCACATGTTTTCATACCGTTATTTTCATGTTATACTTATATATCTCCCTTTTTTACCCTTACGTAGCATCTTATCGCACCATTTATTATGTTTCATTTACCAGGGTTATGAGGGTTTGTATTACCTTTGACATTTCTAATAAGGGTTATATTTTTGTATAATTTAGTGGGAGATGAAGTTTCTTACCTATGGTCCTGTTTTTATGTATCCATTTTTTAAGAAAATAAACAAATACGGTCCTTAAGAGTTTTATTGTGTAATGTAATAAAAATTCATACAAAATGATGTAATATCTATGTACGATAAGAATAGGTCACTATAGTTGGTACTAAAGTAATTTTTTAGTTAAACATTGAAAAATAGGTTGAGAAAACTTTAAATATATTCTAGGAATATTTCTAATATTATGTCTAGGGATGTCTCTAAGCATACGCCTATGGATGAGTTATGTAAAAGTAATTGTCAGGGAATATTGGTAATGGATAGAGTGATTAGACTCCTATAGATACATATTTTCCTAGATGTTACATGTGTATGTGGCTCTAGCCAATATATAAATAGTGGTATCCCCCCCGCCCAAATACCACTTTGAGCTAGACTCGATCAGTAACGGTTGAAAAAAATGGGCCTTGTTGGGCACCTAGTTTGACACCCCTGAAGAAAATGCTTTATAAATTCACAAACTCCTTATAAACAATAATTAATTATTAAAATAGATTATTATTATGAATAAATTGGAATTAAATTAAGCTATCATAAATTAAATTGAATGTGTCGTGATTTAGACTTCCTGAATGAATTTTTTGGATATGTGGTTTTCCAGAATGATTCACATTTCTCACAATATTATTTTTAGTCTTAGTCAATGTTAGGAACGTGAAGGAACTATATTAACATTGAATATAATGGGGGATTTACTAATGGATAGTCAGATGGGATGATAATTGATGTAAATGAAGTCGTGATTACCCTTAACAAGATTTTATGGAACATGATTAACAATGTATTCATTAACCAACTCTCAAACTCACCAAATAATATATGGAATTATTTCATTTAGATATTAGGTGGAGGTAACCATGGAAGAAGTAATATTCAGTTACCTATATGTCAATAATTTAGAAAGAATCACACAAGTGAATGTCTGAGATGAATGGAAAGTTATTTTGACTATGGAAAATAAGGACACAAAGAAACTGATTATAATGGGAAATTTTAAAATTTTTGTTAATGCAATGGTTGAGAATATTGGTCTCCCAAAGGTATTGTCAATGGATGAAATCATTAAATGTGTAAAATAGGGGATATATATAAATCGATGAAAAAAATTAAAAGCTCGTGAATAAAATTAGAAAGGTTGTATGATTAATGGTTATATTCTTAATGAAGAAGTGACTACAAATTACATATGAAAGAAAGAAATGATAAGGAATAAGATGATGAATCCTAGTTAATGGTCTATAAATAAATTGGTGTGATTGATGTATTTTTTTCTATTTGAATTCAGGAATTGTTAAATATATAAACAATTTTTTAGTATAAGTTTATCATTATGGATTTAAGAGAATATGTTGGATAATGATGATAAAAAAGAAAAGTGATTTAATGGAAAGGTTATATTTTATGGAAAACACATGGTTAAGGGAATGTAACCCCTAATATTTTTCTTATGTTGAGAAAATGGTTTCATTTTAGATAAATAGATTTTGGATAGTAAAAAGGTTAACTGGATAGTTTCAATTACCTTTGAACAAATTAATGATTTTTTGAAAAAGTGGTTATGTAATCATGGAGGGATTTGAGTGTATGTCTATGTTTGGGGAATATATCCAATAATATGTGTTATATATAAGGGATAAAGTAGAATGTATGTTTTCTATATGGTTTTAAAATAAGTCATGTTATTATAATGTTTTAATAGAATATGTGATGAATGTATTCACATGTTTAGTATATGAAAATCATGAGTTTCTTTGTTATATATATGGGATCAATGTTAAGATGGTTTTATAAAATTTAGGTACCTTCTTTATAATGTTTTCGATTTTGACCTATTATAAGGGTTAAAATGTTATTAATTTATGAAATTTTTAATGTAGAACATCAAATGAGGTTTTAGATATTTATGTGATATTTCAACATATGAAGATTTATGCATACATCATAACGTTTCTTTAACTTTTTGGAGTTAACTAATGATGGATGTAATTACTTATCATTCAATCTATATATCTCTGTATCAATTAGTTATTTAGACATTAAATTTTTACCTCAATTTAATTGAATAATATATGAAGTGTAAATTGATCAAGGTAAAACCACATGGTGAGATCGTTCTTATAAAAGGTAATGAAATAATGTTAGTACATATTCTCATGAAAGAACTTCATCTTTTGGAAAAGGGAATTGAAATAAAATTTCGTAATATAATATAATTTGAAATGATATTAGTTATTATTTTCAATACTTATTGTTTTAGGGTTTTATAAACATTAAATTTCTCTTTACCATGTTCTCAGTCACTCTCAATCAGTATTTCGATATATTTTCCTCTTATATATCGATTTTTTCACTTCCAACCTATGTTCTCATATGTGGAAACCTAGTTTGGAGTTACTTTTTGTAACCATTTTGTTTCCAAATTTCCATTTTTAAGAGATGTTTGAATATTATTTTATACGATTTGGAATTCTATGAAGGAATATTCAAATATTAATCATTTCCTGATCGTGATGAATTTCTAGTGAACAAATCAGTTTAAGAGCGGTAGAATGCGACAAACTAAGATTTTGTGAAAAAATATTAAATATATTTTATATTTAAATTTTTTAAAATTATATATAACACTGATTTTATCTTTAGTTACACATGATACCAATTTTTGGATTCTGTTACACACAATTTGGAGTTTAGGTTTTGTTACATGCGACACAGAGATTAATCCAAACATGAACTATTATTTAAATATTATTATTTAAAATAAAAGTTATAAAATATCCATTGGAATGGAGGTTATGAATAACATTAATTAAAGAAAGAAAATATTATTTAAATATGTTTGTATTATTAATTATTTTGTGTAAAATTAATTATAAATGAAAATAAAACCATTTTAAAAATAAAACGACATCTTTTTTGAAAAAATTATTTTTATGAGCACAAGTGTGTTTTATATAAATAAATTAACCAAATAATTTTTTATTTTATTGAAATATATATATTATATATTCAATAAAATTTTTAACATTCATCTTATATGTTTTCAAGATGTTATATAGCGATAAATCTAACTTTTATCTAAAAACATTACATAAAAAACATTTTTGTCACCAATTCATGGCACACTTATTTTAAAAATAAATTTTTTCAATTTTAGATAATAATTATAATAAAATAGAAATCATTTTTTAAATTATAATTTCCAAATTATTAAAGGATCATTTTTTTTATTTCTTCTGAGTAGTTACATTTTTTGGTGAACTCTGAAAAATATGGAATTTTAATTGAAAACGTCATTTTCATTTAATTTATTTATAAAGTTAAATTATAAATTTAAATAGTTTTAAATTGAAATTAGGTATATTTTATATCCATTAATATAACATAGTTCATTTTAATCTATTTTATATTGAAATTTTATATAAAAACTTTGTAAATATTTGATCCCTTTTACTTTAAAAACTGCCTTCGTATCACGCCTATAGGATTAATATTAAATTAATTTTTTTCAATAATATAAATGGAATTTAAAAAATGTATTATATATTTTGAATCATAATTACCTAAAATTTATAATAACATTAACATAAATTTTCACTTTAATGAATAGTGAATGACGTTAAAACTAATTTCCATAGTTAAGGTAAAAATGGGGTTATCATGGTTTAAACTAGAATGATAAGAGTGAAAATGACATGAAATATTATATTAATTTTATCGAATGAGTTTATTTAGACAACTTACCTAAAATTATTTGAAATATTTTAATTATTTTCCTCCTCCTTCTTAACCCACATAATAAGATAATTAAATAAAAACAGAAACAAAGAAGATTTTCTTCTATAAATACATTTAAATCATTGGGATAATGGAAAATATCATATAATCAGTTATAATAACTCTTTTTAATTATAAATGGGTTTATTTCCCTAATAATTTATTTTATTTTTTTATGAAATAATTACATTAAATGATAAATAAATTCTTATGCATGAATTATTTTGTAAATAATTAAATAAAATAAATGAAAATAAAAATATTAAGAGTGAAGTAAATTTAATGAATTAATGTGTTACATTATTTTTTTAGATTAATATGTTATGTTTCATAGTTTATAAAAAATATATTTTAATTCCATCAGTTTCTAGATATTTTGGAATTATATTTAAATTAGTAAAGTCAAAATTGATATTAATGTTATTTTATTATAAATTATATTTTATTAAGTGATTATAAAATTTATAAAAAACATATATTTTGAAAAAATAATTAAAATTGTATTAAATACAAAATATGTTTCATTAATGGACCATTTTATCTTTTATAATTAACAAATTTAACCTTAAATAGTAAGAACTATGTTCGCACGATTAAGGTAAAAGAAGTGTTTTTGCATCTTACAAAGACTTCTGTTAAATTTAATTTCAGAAAATCATAGGATTTTTAATTGATAAATTATATTTATTAATTATAAATAGTTTCTCTGAATTATATAATTTTTATCACTATAATTTATTTTCAAATGAAAAATTACCAAGGATTTAAAACTAGTTACCATAGAGGAAAAAATGCTAAAAATAAAGATACTTATAAGTTAAGGAATTAAATGTTTAAAACATGTTTTTGGTTTTTTTTTATGTTTATATCGACCATATCATCCCTGCACATGTTTAATTATTATATTTTGAGACACTTTGGGAAATATTTACCCCCTAATAGTGAATACTTTTTAGCATTTATAAGAATATCACTCCTCAACTATAAAAGGGAATTGACTCTCTCAACTTCTTCACACTATTCAATCCATTTTTATCAACCAAGATTTATTTATTTAACTGCTAAAATTTTATCCCCTCGTCATGGAATACCTTTTTTAATAGAAATCCATCCAAGAAAGACATTAGTGCAAACCTAATAAGGATACCTTAAAGGTAACGTTCAACTACAAGAATTTTCAATTTTTTTATTCCCCCACCCCCTAATACTATTATTATAACATGATTATATAATAACCTTAGTATATTACATATATATAAATATTTCTATATTATGGGTATGACCTCAAACCAAAAACTCATCCATATAATGGGTTAAAAAATTATCATTTGTGTGTATGGTATAATACCACCTTGCGAACTGATATTGTTCATATTTCCATTAACACCTTCCATGTTTGAAAATTATAATGGATTTATAATTTATATTATATATATATATGATATTAATGATTTTATTATGATTTTTTAATTCATATATCATGTAACTCCCCGACCCCAGTTACCTAGAGTCGGTGCATTATTTTAATACATTGGCATGATTACAAGGAATCAAGTCCCTAAGGACCAATCGGTTGAGCAGTCTTGGAAAATAGATTACATACATGAATGTTACATTACACATTATAACATACAACACAACATAAATAATCCTTTATGAATTTCATTATCCACTTAGCTTAACCCTGCATATCTAACACAATACACTTCTTGGAATCCTAGAAAAAATAAAACATAGAAAGGGGTGACCTCAAACGCTCAGTAAGGGTTAGCAATACAGCGGAAAATAACATAAATATTAAGCATGGTGAGTAATTGAAACCACATGCCTTTACCAATAACAAACTTGAATACTTTTATGGTAGGAATATGAGCTGAGTAAATTTTTCCATAATAAAACATAATCATGGGTACTCTACTAGTATAATGAAAACATGAACCATAAATATTATTTTCATAATGAAGGAATGTATAATTCCAAACATTCTGAAACATTTTTCCAAGTCCTCGGCCAAGACGTCCAAAAATGATTAAGGACTCGGCCAAAATCTTATATCAAATTTGGAAAGGGCTCGGCCAATTCCATGTCTAATTGTCTCATGAGACCTACCGATGCATCGAGGAGTTATAGCGGGCTCCACCTGTCACTTACTATGTCCAACACATTCCTCATATAAAAAGGATGAAACATTACATAAACATTTGTATTAAAACTAGCATACAAAATGTCAAAACTTTATCTATAACCCATGAATAGTATAAAAATAAAACATCCACATTAAAAAATATCACAAAACCATCGATATAATATAGAATATTTGTATCTTAATAAATCAACTTCAAACAAGTTTAAAATCCATCAAAGGTTGTTGACATAGATGAAGATGATTCGTAAAACTCTTTGAGAGAAATACTCATTTTTTATGAAATCATTTTTAAGTATCAAAATTTATAAAGGATTCATTTAAAAGAGATTTTTGTAACAAAGTGTCCCATACAACTTTGAATCATTGAAAACATTTATCATTTCAAAACATTCATGTCTATTTAAATAAATCCGTAAAATCGTTTTGAAAATATGGACATTAATTAAAAGGGTTTAGAAAGATAAAATTTTAAATAATTTAACATGAATATCTAGTTAAATAGACCCTACCATAAAACCTTAAAAGATTCATTTTGAAAACATTTTTATCAAATATGGGTATCTATGATAAGTATGTCCCAAAAAATACTTACACATGAACAATCTCATATAATAATGAGATTGAGGAAATAACCATTACCTTGTACTTTTCCTTGGTCGAGGGTAGGTTAACCTCCTGTATAATAGTTATGTTATTTTTAATAAATTATCCAAGAATCATATACATAAATATGATATCATATATGATCTTTTAATATTTCTTTTTAATAATAGTTTAGTATTATCGTCGTTTCGGGTGTTCACTTACTGATTTTCATTCATATGTTTTGTTACATAAGTCGTGTTTGTTATCCATAAGTTGTATCGTATTCATATCCATAATGATATCATGTCCTCAAACATTATTTTTTAATCATCAAATGAAAATTAGTCTTGAAGGGATACGATGTGGAATGAATCTTATCGCATTGGTGGAGACGGTAGTCCGTACGTACGCACGAGCGACAATATCATTCTTTTGATATTAAAATAATATATAATTGGATGTTGTATCAAATATAAAAAATCATTATCATGTTATATTTATTATTTACTTGAATTATACATCATTATTATACCCATCCAAATAATAATGTATTAAATAATAATTACACCACGACGTGGAGATGGTAAGTCATACGTACGCACGTATGGTGACATGTCATTCAAGGGATGGATAGAATAATGAATTTGGTTGTACCATATTTATAATAACATCACAGTATATAGAAGATACTAGATTTATTATCTTAGAATGGAAACAACAAATAAAAAGGAATTGGAAGAAGAAAGGAACTTGAAAGAGGTGGTGAGATTTTTACCTCTTATTCTGGTTCTTCCTTTTGATTTGATCAAAAGGGCTCCTTAGGTCAGCTTTATGATCAAACTAAGGCCTCTAGGTTGAATTAAGGGAAGTTGGGAGAATATTTGGGTAGGGTTTGGCCGATCAAAAAGGCTTTTAAGGTGTGAATTTGAGAGAAGGGGGAGTTCCCTTTTATAAAAGGGGTGAGGGGGACCTTTGGAAAAACTGAAAATATTATTTTATAATAAATTTATATTCGCATTATAATGGCTCCAAAGTGACTTATTTTGAGTCTAAGGTAGGGAAGGGTCTAAATCCTTTTAACAAATATATTTTAGACAGGTTTGGGTTACTATATTAAATTTATCATTTATATTTAACTCTTAGTTAAATAGTTTGACATTTACCATGTCTCTTTGTATTTTTTATATTATATGGTTAATAAACATACTATATACATCCATGAGAACCCCAAGTGGTTCTTTAATTAGACACCTATCATTACATAAGTACTTTTTCCGAATAGTAGGCTTTTAAGAATAGAATATCAATTAATAATATAATATGTGTTTTAGATACTCCTTTATGTCAATTTTGACAGTATTTAATAATTGATTTTTTTTAAAGTTCTAACAAAATTATTAATTCAAAATAAATTAATTTAATCAATACTAACATGTCATATTAACCTATAAAATTAGTGGAATTCATAAACAGTTTCAAATTACATTTATTTGGATATTTATAATATCAATTATTTTAATATTTCATTAATTAGTTAATTACTACATCAATATTTTGTCAAAAAAAATAAATTATTTAATGTATTAAAATTATTAATAAAATAACATTATATAGGAAATATTTTTATATTTCTAATTAATATTTATTATTGAATTTATCTTATTTATAACTCTATATTAACAATGTTTTAGTTATTAAACATTGATTTTAACTCTTTTAACTCTTCTTTGAATTAAATAATAATAAATGTCTTAATCTAATCCAAGTGGACCAAAGAGGTTTATATTTTATTCATAAGGTTGTTTTTGGTAGAATTATACTTATCCAAGAGAATTGGGACATGTGTTAGGGTAATAATAATATCATTTGTACCCTTAATTACCCCATTTACTTTTAATCGTGGTAAATAAAAGTAAAAAGTTACTATTCACAAAAAATTATTTTCATCTTATTGAACCACATTTTACTCCTTGATATTTTCCATGTCTCTAGGATTTTTGAAATTTGACTCACAGAAGAGGTAAAATTATGTTTTATGTGAATTTTGAAATTCTCCTAGAAGATGTGTAAAAGACGGTGAAAAGTTCAATAAAATTTGTATATATCTAAAATTATTATAAAATGACTTCAATGAATTACATTGTACTTATATAGGTATTACATATCTATTTTGACCTAATATAAATTTAAATAAAATAAATAAATATTTAAATATAAATTCAGTTTTAAACTATAACTTAGTGTTTTTTCACTATTCATCAAAAATTGAATGTTTTAAGAAAAATACCAAAACATCACCCTAGGATAATTTTGATATTATGAATCCAAAAATGAAGTTTATTTTGAAAGATAAAATTTATAAAATTTCAAAAAGTGGGTATTACTATTCATAACGGCTTGATTGATTTGTTGTGGTGTGTGTCTAAACTCAATGTTGCGTACAACACACACTACTGTATTATTCAAAGAGAAGAATATTGTGAAAGCTTGGGGAGTTACATTCTCCCCTCATTCAGTAAATTGTGTCTTCTTTATTTATGCATGGTATTTGAAACATGGGGTTGAAATTTCAAAATATCTTAGTTGAAATCCCACATAAAAAATGAATTAATGAGGCCTCTATTTAAAATAAAAGTGGTAAGTATGAAGGTTGCCAAAAATAACATATACTAGGGTTCCATGTAGAAAAACATGGATATGGAAGAGAAATATAACCATAAATATCTGATTGAGAGTGGTAGAGAACAAGGATATGAAATGGCCAACAATGAAAAATCTATAAAATTGTGATGTTCTAAGGTACCATCTAGGACAACGTTTTTATTATAAGTTCATTTTCTTAATGTTGAGGAATTTATTTATGAGATTGGCTAAGATCATAAGGAGATATGCTTAATTTATAATGAGAGTTTTATCCATTAATAAATTTCTTCCACAAACTAATATTTCACCCCAAAACATAATACAACTCAAAAATACTCTATTTATCCAATTCTTATAGGGTTCCAAATATAATGAATTTATAATTCACATATAGGAACCTTTAAAAAAAGAAACTACATTATACCATCCATGAACTTTACGTAGTCCAGTGGAAGGTGGTAAATCCTAATCTCACTATGGTTGTGGGTTCGATTCCCACAGCTTTGTCTGACATGACAGATTGTCACACGGTTAGCATGTTGTCCTTTTATAAAAATACAAAAATAACCTTTCAAACATAATCCATTCCAACCTTTAGACTTATCCAAAATACTTCTGTCCAAACTCACAGTCCAAAATTTATAAGGAAGTTAAACACAATGAAGATCCTTTTTTCCATGTAATAACATGTGAACACCTTCGTCATGTATTATTTTAAAACATTGTAACATCCTGAATTACCATAAAACCTAATTGATTAAATTTATGCTCCCTTATTCTATATACAATACTAGATATACTCTTTCTATCCATAAATGGTGTAAAATCCAGCAATGAAAAATAATTAATCAATTTCAAGGTATTCAAGAATATCCAATATAATTTATTCAAATCAAACATCTCTTATTACAAAATCACTACCACATTATAGGGACCATATTAAATATTACCTTTCCTTCAACCATGTATTTTACCAAATGTGTAGCTCACTATTAAGTCACTTTTCTTAGAACCATATAATCTCAAATCATCAATATAATAGTATTTGCAGTACAATCCTTATTTATCTCTATAATTCATATAACCAGTATATTGTTGATACAACACTCAAAATGAGAAAATCATATAATAACAACATAAGAACACTAGTCATTCTTCTTTATATGAGGTAGTATCATAACATGATTATTAACCAATAGCATCATTTGGGGTATACTCTGATGATTTGGACATTGGTTGGCGTAGTGTCCCAACTCCTTACAGACTAAGCATTGTACATTTGAATCCTTTTTCAAACCCTTGCAGTCACATACTTAGTGTCCTTTTTCTCCACACTTATAACAAACTCTCATTCCCTTCAGGCAAGTTCCAGGGTGTTTCTTCCCACAGTTATCACATGTGGGAAAATTCTTCCTTTACCTCTTCTCTTTATCCATATTTCTCTCTTTTATCCCTTTCTTCTCTTTATTCCCTTCAATTCCATAAGACTCAAGGAATTATTTACTTATTTTATTAACAGATGATACTATTTATTCATATGTTGAGAAAACATGAGATATTATTTCCCTTATAAATGTTGGATTAATACCATGGAAGATATGATTCTTCTTAATATTTGGATCATATGTATTGCTGGAGTTCACATTCCTTCTACTGGGCGCCATTTCTATACAGTGGCATACACTAGGTAAGTTTATGAATTGCAATGAATAATTCAAAACATGTAAAATACCTAACGTAAATTGAATAGTTTATGGATATAATCCATAATCATAAAAATATTTTCTTTGAGTAATTATATACTCATAATCCCTTCATAATGGTTTGTTAAGAAAATGATAATTATCCTAAGCATATCCCTAGGGAGTGTCATAACCAATAGTGCAGCAAAGCCCGTTGTCATGCACCAGTTCTCATTTGATTCTAGCTCAAAGTAGTGTTTTTGGGTTTTACCCCTAGGTACATCTATCCCAGAGCTGCCTCTACCTACTCGTATCCAGACAGGGATATATTTCTTGGAAAACTCACAAAATCTATACAATTACAAAATTCTAGGATGTTCCTATATACTAATCCTCAAATTCTATCTTAAGGCTATGTGCTCTAATCAGAGTTTATCTAAATTTGGTTTCCAAGGTTTTTGCTAAACTTCATCTGATACCAACTGTAACGCCCTGACCCCAGCTACCCAGATTCGGTGCATTATTTTAATACATTGGCATAATTACATGGAATCAAGTCCCAATGGACCGATCAATTTAGTATTCTTGGAAAATAGATTATATACATGAATGTAACATTACAGTTTATAGCATAAAACACAACATAAATAATCCTTATTGAACGCCATTATTCCCATATCTTAACCCTGCATATCAAACACAATACACTTCTTGGAATCTAAGAAAAAATAAAACATAGAAAGGGGTGATCTCAAACGCTCAGTAAGGGTAAGTAATACAGAGGAAAATAACATAATTATTAAGCATGGTGAATAATTGAAACCACATGCCTTTTCCAAAAATAGAATTGAATAATTTTAGGGAAGGAATATGAGATGAGTAAATATTTCCATAATAAAACATAATCATGGGTATTATACTAGTCGAATGACCACATGAACCATCAATATTATTTTCATAATGAGTGAATGTATAATGTCGTACATTCTAAAACATTTTGTCAAGTCCTCGGCCAAGATGACTAAAAATGATTAAGGCCTTGGCCAAAACCATATATCAAATTGGGAATGGCCTCAGACAATTCCATATCTAATTGTCTCATGAGACCTACCAATGCATCAAGGAGCTATAGAGGGCTCCACCCATCACTTACTATGTCCAATAAATTCCTCGTATGAAAAGGTTGAAACATTACATAAATATTCATATTAAAAATATCATAAGAAATTTCAATACATTATCTATAAACCATGAATGGTTTAAAAATAACCCATCCACAGTGAAACATATCACAAAACCTTCGATAAAATATGGAATATTTTTATCATAATAAATCAACTTCAAACATGTATAAAATCCATCAAAGGTTGTTGATATAGATGAAAATGATTCAAAATACTCTTTGAGAGAAATAACCCTTTTTCATGAAATCATTTTTAAGTATCACAATTTATAAAGGAATTCATTTAAAAGTGATTTTTGAATCAAAGTGTCCCATATGACTTTGAAAATTTTGAAAATGGTTATCATTTCAAAACATTCATGTCGATTTAAATAAATCCTTAAAATCATTTTGAAAATATGGACATTAATTAAAAGGGTTTAGAAAGGTAAATTTTTAAAAAAATTAACATGACGATATAGTTAAATAGACCCTCCCATAAAACCTTAAAAGATTCCTTTTGAAAACATTTTTATGAAATATGTGTATCTATGATAAGTATGTCCAATAAAATACTTAAACATGAACAATCTCGGATAATGATGAGATTGAGAAAATAACCCTTACCTTGTACTTTTCCTTGGTCGAGGGTAGGTTAACCTTATGTATAATAGTTAAATCATTGTTATGTAATTAAACAATAATCATATACATAAATATTATATCATATATGATTTTTTAATATTTCTTTGTTAATAATATTTTAGTATTATCGTCATTTCAGGTGTTCACTTACTCGTTTTATTTTATTTTTTTTGTTACATAATCCATGATTATTATCCATAGGTTTTATATTATTCATATCCAGAATTATATAAAGTCCTCAAACATTATTTTTTTAATCATCAAATTAAAATTAGTCTTGAATGGATACGGTGGGGAATTAATCGTATCGCGTTCGTGGAGACGGTAGTCTGTACGTACGCACGAGCGACAATATCATTCTTTTGATATTAAAATAATATATAATCGGATGGTGTACCAAAAATAAAGAATCATTATCATGTTATAATTATTATTTACATTAATTACCAATAATTTTTATACCCATCAAAATAAAAATGTATTGAATAACAATTACACCACGACGTGGAGACGGTAAGTCGTACGTACGCGCGTATGTGACATGTCATTCAAGGGATGAATAGAATAATTAATTTGGTTGTACTATATTTATAATAACATCACAATATATAAAAGATACCAGATTTATTATCTAATAATGGAAATAATAAATAAAAAGGAAGTGGAAGAAGAAAGGAACTTGAAAGAGGTGGTGAGATTTTTACCTCTTCTTCGGGTTCTTCCTTTTGATTTGATCAAAATGGCTCCTTAGGTTAGATTTGTAATCAAAATATGGACTCTAGGTTTAATTGAGGGAAGTTGAGGGAATATTTGGGCAGGGGTTGGCCGAGGCAAAAGGCTTTGAAGGTGTGAATTTGAGAGAAGGGGGAGTTCCCTTTTATAAGAGGGGTGAGGGGGACCTTTGGAAAAACTTAAAATATTATTTTATAATAAATTCATATTCAGTTTATAATGGATCCAAAGTGACTTCTTTCAAAGATAAGCTGGTCATGGGTCAAAATCCTTTGAACCAATAGATTTTATACAACTTTGGGTCACTATATTAATATTATCATTTATATTTAACTCTTAGTTAAATAGATTTCACATTTACCATCTCTCTTTGTATTTTTATATTATACGGTTAATAAACATACGGTATACATCCAAACTCACCCCAAGTGGTTCATTGATGATACAATTATCATTACATAAGTCATCTGGATGAACCTTAGATTTTTAGGAATAGAATACCAATTAATAATATAATATTTATTTTAAATACTCTTTTATGTCAATTTTGACACAATTTAATAATTGATTTTTGTTAAAGTTATAAAAACTTTATTAATTCTAAATAAATTAATTTAATCAATACTAACATGAAATATTAAACTATAAAATTAGTTGAATTTATAAAATGTCTCAAATTATATTTATTTGGATATTTATAATATCAATTATTTTAATATTTCATTAATTATGTAATTATTTCATCACGATTGTTTTATAAATAAATTAAATTATTTATTATCTAAAAATTATAAATAAATTACCATTATGTAGGAAATATTTTTATCTTTCTAATGAATATTTATAATTGAATTTATATTATGTATAACCCTATATTAAAAAAATTAGTTATTAAACATTGATTTTAACTCTTTTAACTCTTCTTTGAATTAAATAATAATAAATGTCCTAATATAATCCAAGTAGACCAAAGAGGTTGATATTTTATTCCTAAGGTTGTTTTTGGTCTAATTATAATTTTCCAATAGAATTAGGACGTGTGTTAGGATAATAATAATATCATTTTTATCCTTAATTACCATATTTACTTTTAACCGTGGTAAATAAAAGTAAAAAGTTACTATTCACTAAAAATTATTTTTATCTTATTTAACCAAATTTTACTCCTTTATATTAAACTTGTCTCTCATATTTTAAAAATTCCACTCACAGAACCGGTAAAGTTATGTTTTATGTGATTTTTCTAATTCTCCTATGAGATAGGAAAAAGACGGTGAAAAGTTCAATAAAATTTTTATATATCTAAAATTATTATAAATTGACTCCAATTAATTAAACTGAACTTATATAGTTATTATTTATCTAGTTTTACATAAAATAAATTTAAATAAAATAAATAATTATTTAAATAAAAATTCAGTTTTAAACTATAACTCAGTTTTTTAACTATTCATCAAAAATTTAATGATACTAGAAAAATACAAAAAATTCCCCCTGGGATAATTTTGATATTCCGAATCCAAAAATTAAGTCCATATTTAAAGATAAAATTCCTAAAATTTCAAAAAGTGGGTATTACTATTCATAACGGCTAGTTTGATTGGTTGTGGTGTGTGTTAGAACTCGAAGTTGCGTACAACACACACTACTATATTATTCGAAGAGAAGAATATCGTGGAAGCTTGGAGTGTTACATATCATTTATACCACCATTATTTCCATTTTGTGGGAATACGATAATTTTTCTCCTGTATTTGGCGAATGATCACCTTGTGAAATGGTCAAATTTGTTCACGCTTAACATAGAGTGTATTTAATATGGGTTTATTAAAAATAAATTATATATATGACATAAAAATGATTCTATAATTATAATATATATATAATTTACTTTTTTATTTCAATTCATGATCAAATTAATTGGACCAAAAATATAAAAAATCAATACATATATGAAAAACAAGGCGGTTAGTACCTGAAACATAACATTACATGGAATTTTTAATAAATGGATAATAAAATGTCATTGGAAAATCATATATGGTATTAAATATATGAATATGTTTTTTTCAGATTTATATAAAACTTATATTTTATTAAATTATGTTTTAATGATTATCATAAAATTCAACACATGGGCTAATAGATTTTCATCTTCTTTTTTTCATATGTGAGACACGTGAAAAGTTCAGTACCTATTTTTTTGCATGGTGTATAATACTCATGAATTTATTATATGAATATTTTATGAAGAAATATATTTATTTACATATCCATTTTAATATCTATCATTCATGGGGTTCATGCCACAAAAGATACTAAATTGGTATTGGATTTTTGTCTTAATTTTCCATATTTGAGATATATGTTATGTTATAAGTCTGTAATCATTTACAAGGGGTATATATATCCCCATTTATATGTAATATAATAAAATTATTCATTCCCAATATATTTTATGTTTCATTGTATTTTATTCCTTCATAGGGCTTCTGAGTTAATGTTACCAAAGTGGTAAAAATTTAATGTTATAATCTCATCATTTATCAAGAATGTTTATGATTTTATTTTGAATGAAAAATTTTTATGATCCATTTCTCAATAATTCTCATGAACTTTCTTATCCTCTAGCCATTCATGATATCTTCAAGTAATGGTACCATTTTTTCCACTCATTATAAATTATGTCAATTAAAAAAAAGATAATTTTACTAAATTTAGCTCTTTGGTAAAAAATAATATTTTTCAAAGGTGATTTTCTATAAAAACATTTTTTAATTTTTTTTAAATTTTATTTTAATATCATTTTCTAGGAAAAGTATTTTGGAAATATTTTCTGTTTTATAAAGTGTTTTAAATTATTTTCAAATCTGCCTTTATAAGTTTTGGAGGTTATTTTTGAAGAAAAATATTTTTAAAACGTATAATGTTTAAAAAGAGTTTTAATTGATTTTTAAAAGATAAATTCTTATTTAATCAATATTAATTTTAATAAAAATGTTTTTAAACTATTTTATATTTAAAAAAATTTAAATTTGAATGGATATTTTATTCAATAAATGTTTTAGTTGATCTTTTGTAGTTATTTACCATCTATGATGGAATCTATTAGTGTTACCTATGCCTTAAGGGGGATATAATCCACAAATTCCAGTAATATTTATTAATTTAATGAGAAATATTTTAATAGAATAATTTTAAGCAACCCACATATTTTTATTGGTTGTTCTATGATTAAATTATTATGAAACCTACCTCTTTTCCACAGGTTGTGATATGATGAAATGTTTACTATAAAAATTTTCTTTCATGGTTTATAATATGATGAAAATTTATGATCCTATGGAACACATAAATATTTTTTTCAAAATTTTATGGTTGGATATTTTATCTCCCTCTAATTCATTAGGTAATGATTTATATCTCATGAGAGAGGCAGGGATCGAATGACTAGTGAACTCAGTTCAGTTAGGGAATTTTCAGGTTATGATGGCCTTAGGATTCAACCTTGATTAGGATAGATTGGGGAGTGAAACCATTTAAATATAATAGCCTTTTTAGTAAGCCTTGACTAATATGGAAATTATTGTCTATTATTTTTTGTATGCAAAAAAAAATACATGTCTTATGATAATGTTATCCTCCAATATCACGTGTTCTTTGATTATCTAATGATTCATGTCTTATGAATAAAATATTTTTATTCAATGACTCTTTTATATGATCCTTGATATGTAAGGAATAGTAAAAAAATTTAATTATCTTGTTCCCGTCCACTTATTTTCATGTTATGATTATGTATCTCCCTTGTTTACTGTAACTAAGAATATGATCTCACCCTTTCTTATGTTTCCATTCCCAAGGATATGAAGATATTTATTATGTATGATATGTATAAGAAGTATAATAGTTATGAATAATGTAGTGGGAGATTATTCAATTCACCTATTGATCTAGTTTTAGGTTTATATGTTTTCAAAGACACTAACCTATTATTCTCCCCATGAGATTTTTTGTAACATAATAAATATTCATAAAAAATGACTTGATATCTATGTATGATAAACCAGGGTTGCTATAATAAGATTATATAATGTGGGGTGACCATAGATAATAATCTATTTAACCAATATTTAAATTCATATAATGGATTAAAGAGAAGTTTTGAAGGGAAAAGATCACACATACACCGCTACTTTCATATGAACAATAGCCAATGTTATTTCTCAATTTTCATGGATATATAAAAGAAGTGTGGTTGAAAACAAAATAGAATAAATATAAGGGGAATATAGAAAAGGATTTAAAATATATTAGAAATTTAGAAAAACACTATTATAGAAAAAACCCACAAAATCTTATCAAATGGATAAATCCTTGAAAGATGTCGAAGTATAAATTGTTGGGCAAGATGGTTATAAAATGATCACCCAAATTATTTCCAATAAAATATCATAAATTTTTTTCCAAATAATAGCTGAATCCTATAAATGTTATTCAGTTAAGTATTCCATCTCTATATTTTCTTTCCACTCACAAACTTTTATGTCTATTTTCTACATATAGAATAAGTTTCAACCATATTTCTATAATGAAATATTCTAGTGTGGCCGAATCTGTGAATTAAAAATATATAGTTTACTATTCATTTATTACTTTTTGGAAAGATAAATCACGAGGATCCATATTTAAAGATGATTTTCTAACTAGTAATTTATGAGATATATTCCCAATAAATTCTTTTCAAAAACAATTCACATATTTTCAAGCCCCATTTATAAGATTTATTCGGGACTCATAAATTTATATTAAAAACTCATTCCAATTAAATTAAATGTATCTCCTCAATAATGTAATACGAAAAATAAAGGTTTTTTCAATTTTTATTATAGAATAAAACTTAATAGCTAAAATATAAAGCCGATAGAAATCTAAAAAACTAATCCATTTTCAAAATTAAGCCTAAATTATTATAAAAACCTAAAATTTTACAATTAATATTATAATATATAATTAATGGGCTTAAAATTTTTAATTACATAATAAAATATATAATAACATTGTATTTATCACATTATTACTTATAATATATGATATTATGGAGTAATTTCTATCATTAATATTATTTTTGAAGTGTGATACAAAAATGAGTGGTCATAATAAATTAACTCATTTTAATCAGAAATTCACACCAAACATAGTAATCATGGATTATATTCTCACAAACCATACCCAAGAATTATTTAAAATTAAAATGGGAATGAATAAAAAATTGGGACTCAATTATTACACTACCTTGACTAATATATTAATGAATAATTTATTATTAATGTACAAAGATCGACATCGCCATTATGAAATGTGTATGAAATTGTCAAAATTACTAACATCTAATAATGAAAATAAATAGTAAGAAACATATATATATATATATATATTTAATGAATGATTATAATTAAATTTAATAAAATTTAATGGATATGAATATGGTTTCAAAATAACTTATTAATATTTTCGGATTATTATACATGGGTTAATATGATTTTATGGAATTCGGGAGTAAACGTCATGGTTTACTATCCAATCTTGCATAGAAATCAAGATTTTGTATGTTTCAACATCCTTTTCAAGATACATTATGTTATTTATCTATAATACCTCATTTAATTTCTTATCCTAGGTTTATTTATTTGTTATGCATGTCCACTTACCATTTCATTACCCTTTTTTTAACAATTTAACTAAAATGGTGGTTGTAAGGGGGCCTAGCATTATATCTTTTTTATCACTAATTATTCTCCTCCATGATTATATTCTTCATATTTTTTGATGGATGATATAATATATACATGAATTATTGACACAATCGATTTTGTATTTCATTTTACTTTCATTACATTAGAATAAAATTAATATTTTGTGCATTTTTTGAATGAAATTTTCTATTAATTTGAACCTCAATTAAAATGTTTAAAAGGACCAATTTTTTAATATTTTATTTATGAATTCATTTTATCATTTTTTTTATTTATTTTTTTCTTTATAAAACCCCCCTAATAATTTTTTTAATTTGTAGAAATTATTTTCTATTGCCATTTTTGAAAATATTTTTTTTTTTTAAAATAAATTTTGAAAAGAATATTTTTTATTATTTTTCAAAATATATATATATAGTTTTCTTATAAAATATTTTTTATCTATTACAACATCCACTAATGTTTTTTATTATTCACTAGGAATATGGAATAATGGTATCATCCACCACTTTTCTCTGAATGTATTGTGATAAAATCTAATTAGAGATTTTGTGAATCCCATTTATTTCTCAGGGGTTAATCAAGCTACGATGGGATCATGTGTGTTTTCTTATTCAAATTTTAAAAACACACACACACACACACATATATATATATATATATATTTATCATTAAATGTTTGGTGGGTTTAATATATCCCTCTAATTCCATAATTAAATATTTATATCTCATGATATAATGAAGTTATTCATATGCCTTATTGATATGTTCCTGACAGTATGAGTAGACCATATTTATATATTCCTAACTATAATTAAGGACTCTATTAATGTTTCCCATACTCTATGAGTGAAACTAATTAATATGTCCACAACACTATGATAATAACATCTTAATACTTTCATAATAAATGTGTTAACTGGATTGATATGTTTTTACTTCTTCATGTGGACTAAATTTATATGTTCTCAACTATATTTTTATATCAAAAAGTGCTTAGTCACGTTTATAAAGTTATGGTTTAATAATAATTGTGTTTAGGTCACATATCTATGTTATCACCACGGATCAAGATTATTATCACATGTTTTAACATTATTAATCTATAGTATATGTGTGATTTTATGATTCTTCTTTTCATTTTATAAATCCTTATATCATACATTATGGGAAACACATATGATCCAATGAAATTTTAAATCATATTTTTATCTCATGTTTATTTCTTTGTAGATGATCATGGTTTACCCAATTATAAATCATTGATAAGGTTTTTGCTAATGAATCATTATAATCACATCCCTTTTTTATGTTTTCATTCCATTGTTAATAAATAAAATTATTAATTATGTTGTCTCTACAAGGATAGTATATGAGAATATAAATTTTAAGATATGCTGAAGACATAATGTTCAATAATATATTTATATATCCAATATGAAATAGGAAAAAAAACTTTTGGGTTTTGGGATTGCGTGATATATTCTAAGAGATTATGTATGTTCATCTTAAATGATGTAACATGAATTCATGTTATAATACAGTTATCTCACTTATTATAAAATAATATGTATAATGTTTTCATTTTAGAATTGAATCTTAGTGTTTTGTCTTAGGTTTATTTTGTTTGTATCAAATAGGGATTATGTTTTTTTGTATATTAGTTGATTAATACTAAAAGTATGGAAACTATAACACACTATGTTGAAAAAAATGTGATGTAGGATAAACATGAAATGTCATAGTTTGAAGCAAATGTGTCATGATTTAAGATGTATTAGGATTTAATTTCTTTATTTTTTTATTTCTTACATAGTTTATTTTTTATAAATACCCACACCAACCTATTCATTTTTTAAAGGATGGAAACTGGAATAATTCTGTTGAAAATGGTTGTGAAGGAAAATGTGGTGGTCGACCAAAGGAGAAATAAAATGGGATGGTAAACTGGGTGAAAAACATTATGTAAATGTTAAATCAAGATATGAATAAAATCCAAAACCATGTTTATATCCCTAATTCACTAAATAAATAACAAAAAAACATTAATACCTTATTGTATCAATGGCCATATTCCTTTATCTGGTCTTCTAATTCAGTAATTGATGATAAATGGACTATAATAAAAGAAAATATATTATCTATTTTTTAATTATCAGAGTGAGAAAATATAATCAAGTTTGTTTTTCATTTTAAAGGTGAATAAATCTAATGGTGTACATTAATAATGAACATGATCCCAAGATAAGAAGATTAATCCATATAATGGGTTTAGATTACAAAAATATTTTTCCCTAAATATTTTCCTACAAATAATAAACACAAAATGGAGTGATAAATAATTGAGTTGATGCTAAATAATGATGATTCGATTTGTTCGTATGAATAAAACATCATGAAACTCATAAGTTACAACTCAAGTTTTATTGTTAAACCATAAATAATGATCAATTATTCTTATACTATCCTAAAATCAATTCTTTTAAAGTCATTTTCCATAATGGAATTTTGTAGCTATGAAGAAATCATTCAATATCCACATAACATAGAAATATAAATCAAAGAAAATCGAGATGGATTTCTAGATAATATCATGTAAATAGAGTTTCATTGAAACTCAAATGGTAAATTACATAAATGAAATAAAATTCCCCCACCCATATGTCAACAATGATAGAATAATAACTACAAGTATTTACTAAAACTTATGGGGAAATGTTTCATATTTTGAAGGGTTCATCAATAAAATAATGATTTTAAAAGAGAAATAAATATGTCAAATAATTAAAATGGAGGATTAAAAATTGAAAAATAATGCAACAGTCACACATCAATGACTCAGCTATATGGATTTTAGGAACTATAAAAAACAAATCCATAATACAAGTTATAAAAATTATAATAGACATCATCCAAAACAAAGAATAAGGAAATAAAAAATATCTTATTTAATCTCTACCATTGAAGTGGATCATGAAAATTCAGTGGTTAAAGGTACACTTATTCTCCACTCCAAATATTTGAAATTATTATTCTATTTTTTCCCCTTGAAATATTTTTTTTATTATTATTTACTAATATTTTTGATTCCCCACCTCATGCATTGAATAATGATTTATATTAAATAACACTTGGTGGTGTGGTGATTACATCCAAAGAATATCACACTTCTTTGATCAAGGTTTTTTGGAAGATACTTTATACAGATCAAGTTATTTGACACTTGGTATAATTAGATGTAATTTTGGACAAGGATTCAACCTTTCTATATTGACTCTATATTAATTAATGGGATAGGGATGTCACATTTAATATATCAAACGAACCTAACATAATTTATCTTTTTAATACTACCTATGAACACTCTATGGTAATTACTTTCATTATATGGGTCTAAATACACATTAAGGTAGAGCATTTAGCTCAAATTGTTGGCGATAAACTCAACTTATGGATATACCAATTATGAAGAAAAATATGTGTCTATTGTTCTAATATAAGATATTTTGGTTGTTGTATAATTTGAAATTATATCTTGATTCATTTAAAATTTATATATACCCTAAATATATTCATAAGTGAAAGAAATTTAAATTTGTGATGACACAAATTTATAAATAATGGAGAACATAACACTGCATGTTTTTTAAAAAATATTTCCCAAAACTATATTTCTATCTTTATTAAAAATGATTAGTTTAAATAAATTGAACTAGAGTAAAAAATAATTAAAAAAAAGATATAAATTAAACTAATAACACTTTATTCATTCCAAATAGACCATTTAAAAAAATTACATGAAACTAAGTATTTCATTCCATGTATTACTACATACCAGGGATGATTAAATCACATACAGTTTAAAAAAATGGAAGGGTACATTAAATAAAAAAAAATTTACAAATTTGAAATCACCTATATTATATTTCCCATTGAAAATCCCCCTTAGTTGAATAAAAAATATAATAAGAAATAAAAATCATTAAATATAAATTCATTTTTTAAAATCTACATAGATATTTTAAGAATGAGATGTTTTTGTTATGAATTTAAAATGGAATGAATTTACTGGATGTAATGTGTGTAATATAGTCATTATATAACCATCATAAAGAGGTTTATAGTATGTGTGTATAATATAAGTATATATGTTACCAATTTTGAATTTCATTTCTGTATTTAGTATTCATAATGATTATTTACATGTTAAAAAATATATATTTTCACTAAAAATAATTTATTTGAAATAAAAAATGATTTATTGGAATATAATAAAAACATATTAATACCATTTTGAAAATACAATGTTCTTAAAGAAAATTTTTATATAATATATACATTTTTCAAATGATAAAATTTAGATAATTATTTCTATAAAATGTACTAACTAAAATAATTATCTGTAATGTAAATAAATAACACCCATGAAATAATTTTTGAACAATAAGGAATAATAATTTAATTATTCTTGACCAATAACATAATATTTATTTCAAAACATTATTTTATTATATGTTTTATATTTTTCATTGAAAAGTTTTTATTATAAAATTTAGAGAAATAAATTTATCAAAATTTATTTTATATATATACCAATAAATTGATGTTCATATAATTATTACTAATTGGTAATAAATAATAATAAAATCTATTAATGTTAAAATTTGATATTTTTTGACAAACAATTTTTCTAGGTGTTGTGTATTTTTATCTTTATAAATTAAATTGATAACTTATAAATGACTATTCTAATGTAATATTTAATTTATAAACTAATATATTAACAATATTCTAATTAGTAATTCATATGAACTAATACTAAAACAGCTAATGTTTATAAATTTATTTTTCTATAAAAGTTGTTATATATAAATATATATTATGTTTTCATTTAAATGTTAAATTTAACAAATTTAGAAATTGAGTTAGATTAAATGGAGTCCAGATTTTAAATTATAAAATTTACATTATGAAATAAGTTCATTTTAATTTTTAGGCATAATCATAAGTAGTCAACGTAAAAAATGAGTTCCCATAGAACAGGTAAAATGAGATAAAATTGATTAAAATTTGTGATAATGACTTAAAATGTCATGAATACATTTCTATTTATTATATGGAAGATTTTATACATGAACTATATCCATTATTTTCATGTTTTTTTATCCTCGATCCATTTAAAATGAAAACCCTATCTATTTACAAATAAATATTTATGAAAATATCAATCAAAAATGACCTATAAAAGGACCTCATATACCCCTCCCAAACCGCGATTTTCCATCACTTCACTCTTTAATACCTAAAAAATACACTTAAAAATTCTTCTTATAAATTGTTTTGCAACTTTTCCTAATAAAAAATCATAAATCTATCATATTAAAGAAACCTATTTCGAGAAACTGAGAATTCATCAAAGTACCCAGTCCAGACAATATTATTAAAATTAAATAATCATAACCACTATTTAAAAATATAATTATCCATTGTGGCAGGGATATATTAAAAAACAATTCTTATGATAAAATTATGTTTTTATTATATAACATTATACTATTAATTATTCATTAGTACATCATGTTCTTATTTTGGACGATTTAACCACATGCATAAAAAATTTCATATTGGGTTGACCATTATGAATATAAATGAGTATCAAGAGAAGAATACTAGAAATATGTGGTATTATTAAGTAATTTATTTCATGATTATGGTTCTATAATTGTAACATAAAAAAAATATTCATTATAAAGTAACTTTTTGTTAAGGTTATATTTCCTAAGAAATACTCATCATGGATTATATTCTCACAAACCAAACCAATACCTTACATATAATGAAAATGGGACAACATAAATCATTGGAAGTAAATTATTCCCCTACCTTTATCAATTAAAAAATGAGGATCTTCCTATAAATTAATGATGATATAAATCTCTATTACAAAAAATGAATGAAATAATCAAAATTCTTAACATCTGATGATAAAAAGATAACTAAATAATATCTGTCTAATAAATGAGTATAATTAATGATTATAAAAGGTAATATATATGAATAATTTTACAAAAATAATTTATTAAAATTTTTATGTTTATTGTACATGTGGTTAAATGAATTTCAATAAATCTTAGAGTAATGGTAAGGTTTAATTTTCCAAACACACTTTTAAATCAATATAGTTCAGGTTTAATCATAAATTAAGAATTTATTTATATTATTTCTTTATAAAACCAAATATATTTTAATATTATCTTTTTATTTCTAGGTTTTTTATGTATTCATACGATTTCATCTATCTTTAGTTTATAATTTGATTGAATGGATGTTTATAAGTAGTTTCAACCTTATATCATCTTTTTTATCAAGAATACTTCTCCTCCATGTATATATTTATAATTTTTTTATTGATATTCTATTACAAACATTAATGATTTATTAATTTTATTTTTGTAATTTGAATTTTTCTAAAAAATAATGAAAGGAATATTTTTTAGAATTTTTCCAAACTATTAATTTTCTATTTTTTGGAACATCTTTAGAAAAATACATAACGAATATATTCTTAAATGTTTTCATCATGAATTAATGTCCCCATTATCTTTATTCTTGTTCATTAGTAATCATCATAAAAAAAATTCTTGTGTTTTTTAATGTAATTTATAATCCCATTAATTTATTAATAAATTTATTTTAAAATAAAATTTATCAAATGTAATTTTTTTATACTTATTTTTCATTAAAATTTTATAATTCTATTAAAGAATTTTTGTTAAAATTTGTTGACATCCTTTAATGTTTATTATGGTTGATGTGGGATACTGTCAAATAATACAATCCACCTACTCCCATATGATAGTTTATGATAAAATATTATTGGATTTTTAATAGAGCCATTTTATTTATCATGGGTTAATCAACCTATAATGGAATTATAATTTTTTAATTGTTTAAATGGTACAAATACATGTCGATTATTATTATATGATGTGTCGGCCTGACATAGAACTCTAATTAATGGTGTTTTTACCACTATTTTTTGTTTTTATTTAATTGTTTTTCAAAGAGGTTTTTTCAGCTAGACGTAGTTTCAAAGTATTCAAATAGTATTCAAAGAGTATGAATCATATTTTGAATATAGAAAAAATGGGGTTTTCACACCATGAACAATGTGTTAGGCTATAAAGCTGAAATTTATTATGTATAATCACATTATTTCATATTTCATTCCATGAAGAGATTTTTTTTATGTTTAATTATGTAATTTTTAAAATTTATAGTCGCAGGTTACACATCATGGAACATGAATTTCTCAATGAAAAAAATATAAGCGATTTTTCTATTATTTTGTTAATAATTTGGACACTTTATATCTCAACATTTCATTCCATAAATATTTATTGATTAGTATCTTTATTTTTTAGTTAATATTTATTTTAATGTATGGTAGGTCACACTAGACCATGTGATGGATACACATCATGAAAACCTACCCTGAAAAATACTATAGTTCTATGAAAATTAATGCATAATGTTTACACAACATGACGTCTAGGTCACACTGAAACCTATCAGGGAGTTTAAAAAAGTTATTGGAAAAACATATTATTAATATCATGAAATTTGATATTAAATCATGATTAAATATATATAGAGGATTTGAATAGACCTGATGATATGAATTACTGTTCAAGGTTGGTTAGTTATTTATATAACTACTTACTTGTGAATTAAAATTATATAGTGCATATCTGATAGAATAAAATACAAGGACTAAATAGGAAAAAAATTAAGTTATTATTAGCTTGATCTAAAATTTAAAATTCAACTATATTTAGTTTTTAGAGGATGTACTATTCATAATAAATCAGTATCACATATAAATAAAAAGGTGGGAATTAATAAAGTTCTAAAGATATTGGATTAATAGTGAATTTAATTGAATAAAATATATTATTAAGTGAAGGGTGACCATTTTGAGTTTCATTAAAGATCAGGAATAAAATATTGAATATATTTTTTTGTAGAATTTAGAATATGCAACTAAATCATAGAGTAACATTGAAAACATTTTCATTAATTTATGATGGTTATTGTTATTTAAATTTTGAGAGGTTGTAACATCCTAATATTTTATGTTAAATTTATCTTCAAATAAATTTTATTTATTTGATAGGTTTCATTGCAGAAAATATTGATTTTAAACTAAAATTGATTTAATATTAAAATATTATTATTTAAATAAGATTATTCTATCACATCCATTAAAATTGGTTGCATGAATAATAATAACCCTATTTTAATACTAAAATATAAGGATTAAAAAATAAACTAAATCCCTAAATTTTATTGTATCAGAGGATTTATACTTATCATCATCCATTATTTTAAATATATCAATTTTTATACACTTTATAAAAAAAATTTCTTAATTTTATACATTAAGTAATTCCAGGAGTGACCCTCCCCTCACATATAAAAAAGAACCTCTTATCCTATATTCCTTAAACATTTGGAAACTTATATATCATAAAACTCATAACTCAATACCCTTTAATCTTCCTTTACCAAATCCTAGAGCTTCATTTATTTCCAAAATACACTCCCTTCAAGGATAAATGTGTAAGCTAAAAGTAGATTCTCAAGAAAAATGTATAACCCTTAATATAGAATTTTAAAATTTATATCATCTTATATAACCACAAAATACATGGTATCCATTATCGAATAATTAATTCAATATCTTATGTATAATTAATTGTTATTATGATGATTAGACAACCACTATCCAACATCTTTCTATCTTATGCAATGAAAAAACATCTCTTTTACATTTGTATGCTTTATTGTATGCACGTAGTGGCGTAATTAGATTTTCATCAACCCTTAACATGGATAGTTATGATGATTGATGTAATAAATATATATGTTATTTATAATATTATTATGAATCTACAAATTTGAATTATTATTTGATGTTATGGAAACAACATTCTTTCTTATGTATTGAATACCATCTCTATGAACAGTGTTCTTCATTTTTTTTATTTTCAAATTTTATAGATGACTATAAATATATCTAATAAATATAAATATCATGGTAAAGATTCTAAAAATGATTTAACTATGACCAAAGTCTAAGGACAAGAACTATATAACTGAAACATTCTTGATAAATGAAGCAATTATCACAAGGGATAGTGATTTTAATAAATAATTTGTATAAAAATTATGATAAAATGTTACAAGTAAATAATAATTCATATGATCTAAATGATTAAGGTCCTATAATAAATTTATAATTAATATAAATTTATTATATAGGATTTTTGAATGTGAATGAGGAAATTAGTTACTTGAGGTAAGGGTTTCTCCTCTCTTTTATTTCTGTGATACATATATCATAATCACCACTTGTTTCTATGTTTTCATGTACATATGTCTCCTTTGATATGAAATGTATTGATTACATTTATAATAATCATATTTAAAGTTCTATTTGAATTTTTTTCTTTTATGGGTGTTATGATTCAAATGTTTCTAAATAATAATGGATTTATTTGACAATCTCATCATTATTCGAGATCATGTATATTTAAGTATCTATTCAGGGAATTATATGATATTTCAATCTCAAACCCAAAATAATGTATTCTACAATTGTTATTTCATGAATATTTTTCTTCAATATCCATATTTTAATTAAAATCTTTTTAACAATTGTATTCAATATTATAATATTATTTTCAAAAGAACGTCCCTTTTTCAATTTTTTAATATGAGTTTTCTAAAATGAATATTATTTACATTTTTCAAATGAAGTACTTTTTTAATTTCTAGTAAAAATGTAAAAGGAATATTTTTTTAACAAACTTTGTATAAATGGAATTTCCAATATCATGACCACTAAATTCTTGGAATCTAACCTTACAAGTTTCCAGGGTTATCTTCAAAGAAAATATTTTTTCAATTATTCCAAAAGAAAATTAAAATGTTATATTAAAATTGAAAAGTGTATTTTCTTAAAGAATGTTTTAAATAACATTTTTATGGTATTTATTTTCATAAATGACAACAACATTTATTTTAATTTTTTTTTATTATGTATATTTTTTAATGATAGAACAAATATTATTTCTCTATGTGGTTTATAATAAAATTAAATGGGGAATGTACTGAAATTGTTATGATTATTCTTCTTTTACTCATAGATTTTTATTATAAATGCATGTAATTTATATTTTATTATTTATTCAGATGATGAATGGATTAGACTTATTATGAGATGGATGGTCCCAAAAATTATATATCTCCTCGATGCATTTCTTAGTCTCATGAGACAAAATTGTTTAAGTATTTGGTTGGGGCCTTACACATTTATGTATCATTTATTGGCAGGATGACTCAAATATAAGTTTTAGATGACCAAAAATATCAACTCAACCCTTATGAAATCAGTTATTAATTTCCAATTTATTATTCATTGAGTTATAATATCCACGTATAATTTTCAAGATTATGTAATTATTAAAATTTCATTATTCAATCATTATTTATTATATAAATATTATTCATCATTCTCATGTCATTAATTAATTTTAATGTGTTTTTATTTATTTACCATTACATATATATTATACCTTATTTATTCAAAAGAGATTAAGTTTTATGTAACCCTTACTAATCATTTTATCTCACCATTATTATTTTTCATTTCCCAAATATTTCAAGAAGTGTTCTATAATTGATATAATACATTATTCTATAATGAATAATGATGTCCTAAAAAATATTTTTTTGAATTTTATGTTTTAAAAAGTTTGTGATATTAAACTATGTATCAATTTTAACAAGACTACTAAACTATTTTTACCTATTTTATTTGGTTTCTTGTATATAATGATAATGTAATAAAGTAACCGCCGATTCTGGGATACTATATTTGGTTTCTTTATAGTTGGAATCAAAGATTATTTTATAGAGACCTTAGGAAATAGATTTTGGAAATTATAAATTTTGAACATAATTTTATGATATAATTTGAGGACAAGTATATGTATATGTTAAAATCCTAATTTTTTTGGTAATGTAGAGATTGTGTGGTTTTCATATAAATACATATCTTTTTAGATATAATAACATGATGTAGTTTTTTCAGAGATTAATCTTGGCGTAATAAGACAAAAAAGAGTTGGGAAAATAAATCACAGGTATCATTCTGGTTCATAGTGAGGGTTCCCTTACTGCACCCCTAGTTTGATATTCTTGATGGATATACACGACATAATTCACATTATTTTTATATGGTAATGTGATGAATGAGATAAAAGAACCCATGGAAATATATTATATGACATGGTGATATGGGATAAAACTAAAGCCTCTTAGATTGATAAGTCTAAGGGTGGTCATAATTTTTAAGGTACAGATCCCACTTTTGAGGTTTTATGTGATGGGAAATTCACATGAATACGTATATTTGGGGGAACATTATGAGAATAAAACAATTTGGTTCAATATATCTTTTAGTGAGAAGATTATTTGAGGAAAATGATTTTATGTTTTTTGGAAATAAGTTTAATGTTACTAAAAACCATTGGGGTTAATATAATCATTGATGTTATTTAAATAATAGTCAATTAAGATTATTTCATTTTGTGGAAAAAACAAGTTGTATAAAATTAGGGGTTAAAATTTTATTTGGTGATTAATGGTATTTTTTATACTGTTCGTTATATTTTTAGAATATTATAATAATTATGTTAATATAATTTTAGAAAAATAACAACATGCCAGCCAGGTGAAAACTCATTGCATCTGTTAAGGCTCTGGGTTTGAATGCAGATTCACAATCTTATAAGGGTGTAGTTTCAACCACTAACCTACTATATTTCTAAGTTATTTTTTCATTTTTTTATTAAAATATTTGATGGAAAAAGATAAAATTGATTTTAGGAAGAATTCTATATGATAAATGTTTTTTGATGTTTCAGTATTTTGGGTGGCTAATGATATTTCAATAGAAATTTTATTAGGTTGATAAAAAACTTTTATGATTAATGTAAAGGATTATTTGGAATAAATTGTACTTCATTTTTGGAGATATAAGATGAAGGGCATGAGATAACATTTTAGGTTAAATATTTAATTAATATTTATTTAATGAAAGGCATTTTTTATGAGGTTGTTTACTTATGAAATTATCTAAGATTAACCATTGGTTTTATCCTTGAAGTTTAGATATTTATCCTGAATGTCTTAAAGGCCTTATTTTTATTGACTTTTGATAACCCACAATTCAAAGGATGAGTTGTAACCCTTACAAGGCCAGTAAGGTTATAGATTACATCATCCATAGGATTATGAGACATTACATGACTTGTAGTTCATATGGAATCTAATAAGACTATAACTACATGGAACTTCTCGTCCCCAACATCTGCATTTTGACGGTAGATCTCCACCTTCACATGGTGGTTTGGCTAAGATTCTCATACAAGAATAGGCTGGTCCTGATTGCAATGTCATACCCTCTCACTCTTCCAAATATGTTGGTTCTTCTCTGGTGAGTGCACCTGCTCTAAATCCTCCAATGGGGTTGCTCTTTTTTTTGTAGAATCTATCTAAGAATTTTACATTGATCATGTGGAATGAATGTTGTGATGTGGCCCGAAGGATTTGAAGTGGCCCGATGGCCTTGTGGTGGCCAGAAAGCCTTACTAGCCTGAAGGCCTTGGGTGGACCAGAGGCCATAAAGGGCCCTGAGACCGAAATGGTGGCCCAAAGGCCCAAAAAGGTGAATTGTTCTAGTTCCTAAAGTACAGAACAGTAATTGCTACACTACCCACTCTATTATCTGCTATAGTGCTGCAATGAGTTTTCAGACATGAACAATTCTTCTTAAAAACCCATCCTTTGGAGAAGAATATGATATTAGAGTTAAAATTGATTAAAGAGTGAAATTATACTTGTCCAAAAAGTAAATTTACATATTTTATTATTCTATAAGTTAAATTAATTTCTTATCTTTGAGAAAAGGATCTTTATATACAAAAATGTTATATTATGTTCAATTATTATGAATCAATGGTCTTTTTCAAACCACAGTGATATATATTATTTTGATCATTAACAATCTATTGACCATGTTTTATATCACCTTATATTAGTCATAGGACGTTATTATTACCCTTCATCTATATATTTTTATATCCCACCAAATTTATCCTTATTGGTGAACTCGAATATCTGATATTTTAGGTAACCATTATGGATCCCACTTTCCCTTTTTAAAATATAGTTTTATTATCCATTTGTATGATGTGGGTTTTTAACAAAGGGTGAACCTTTGATGAAAAATAAAAAAAATATCGAACAATTTATTTAATGGGTTATAATGTAACACCTAAGGATTTTATGTCATACTTCTCTTCAAATATATTTTATTCCTTTGATATCTTTTGGTAGACATAAAACCCATTTTTAACAAACAATTACATACTATTAAAATATTACTATTTAAATGTGAATTTTAAAACCACATCTTTAAAATTAGTAGTATGAGTTATAATAAAAAAATTTAAAAAAATTAAAATGGTATTATTTGATTAAATTATATTTTACTAAAATTAATTATATTCTTTAAAGAAATATTTTTCTAAAAAATATGGTTTTTTTTGTGAAAAAAATAATTTAATTATTTTCTTCTAATTTTAAAAAAAAAATTAATTGAAAACATTAACTTTATTTCTGAAAACAGAATTTCATAGTTTTATTAGATTCATTTTTTTATTATATTATAAAAAATATTTCTTGTTTAATGATAAGTGAAAAATTCTAATTTTTATTAAAAATTGTCTTTTCATTTATATAATTTAAAAAATCCATTTTTGTAACATTCTGTTACTGTTTTAGGTATTCCTAAACCATCATCTATTAAATTACTAATATATTTAGTGGGGAAAATTATTTATCAATGAAATTTTGATAAATGTGTTAATGTCTTTAAATTCATGTTAATATCGTGGAATATTCAATTAAATATTTTTGGAGTTCTATATTGAGTTTGTGTGATATTATGAGACCCGAAAAGCCTCGGTGGAGACTGAATAAAAATATTAAATATAATATATCAACCGCATACTTTAAATTCAAAATAATTTAATAAGTTCAAAATGGTGCATTATTTGAGAAATTTGTGACCAATTTTATTTTCTAAATATGATGGTTACCCTATGAGGGGTAAAATATTTAAAGGTGTTGGACATTAAGATGCATTGGTAATGAGATAAAGTTACTAAATAATATATAATATATTATTTTTTTTAAAAATAATTAAATATATTGCAAATGGTGCATCATATAAGAAATATGAGACCAGTAATGGGTCCAGATTGTGGGTTTTTCCTTAGATGAGGTACAAAATTTGAATTTGTCAGGTGTTTGGATTCCTCACTCACAAAAATAACCATTTTCATTTAATTTAATTGTTTATTTCAATTTTTAAATAATAAATTATTAATATTTATCAAATGGTGCGTCGTATAATAAATATGAAACTACTAGTGGGTATGAAATGGGTGCTTATAATAAAAGGGGAATAGAATCAATATGCAATGGTCTTTTGGTGTTTTTTAAATTTTTTATGTTATAAAATTAATTTTAATAAAATAAAATATAGAAGAATACAATTATTCTTCCATATCAATGCCTTTCCTCCATTTCTAATGCCCAAAGTTTTCCAAACCATTATTTGTTAACTGTTTTGACCATTTTATATTAGAAATGTATTAATAAATTGATTTAATGTAGTCTGTGGGAAATTAAATACAAAATAATTTTGTGTCCTTAAATTAGGATAAAAATTAACACAATGTTGGATTTATTTTAGTCAAACAACCATGTTTCTATTGTGGGAGGATTTTTTCTTAATTTGAGTGTTCATAAACCTCTCTGTGAAAAATCAGTGAGGTCTCCAAGATCTTGATCGGTGTTCTTTAAGAATACAGGCATTGCAACATCACTCCTCCTATTTTTTGGGCGCAACACCCTCGTTTCCTATATTTTTTTATTGTATTTTTTATTTATATTTCTCCTTTTCTATTTTCAAAATTCATGATTTATGAAAAAAATAAAATAAAACAAACTATTTAAAATTAAAATGATAATTCAAAATTTATCATAAATAATTTTAATTTCATTATCAAATGATAGCCTTAAAATAATTTATCAAAATATGTTTATAAAAAAATTATAGAATGAGATTATTTAAAAATTATAATTTTGGATAATTTTTTGAAATTTATCAAAAATAATTATCATAATTATCAAAGGTTATTTTCTTCAAATTATGAATGATAATGCCACCAGATTATCAAAATATAATTTTAAATGAAATTATCAAAGAATAAATTATTTAATGTAGTATAAAATATTTCTCTCGATTTGTCAATGAATTATTACATGATAATATCAATGATAATTTATAAAAAAAATTAATTTGAATTATTAACTGATAATATGAAATCATCACATGATAATTTATAAGAGATTACTATAAGATAATTACCATCATATAATAAATTATCAGAAATAATTTTCAAATACAAAATGAAAATTTGTATTAAATTTTCATAAGATAATTATGAAGGATAATTTTTATTAAAATTATCAATAGATAGTTATAAATGATAAATGCCTCAAATTATCATAGAGAGAGAATGTATCATCATATGTGTTATTTTATTTCCTTTTCAAATAAAATAACTAGTGTTGAATTTAAGAATCTTGGATTAACATCGACCACTGGTGTTTCGGCATTTATGATAATAATGTAGTGAGGAAGTGTATTGAACCACACAGGGTGGTTTTTCTTTTCCACTGAAATTAATGACCTTTATAAAGGTGGTTCTTTCATAATTCCTAATTTATACTAACTCTAATTAAATTTTTTAAGTTTCATTTCGTTGAAATATAATTAAATTGTTTAAATCTGAGTCTTATAGCTTTCAATTTACTTTTTGGCAAACACAATTCTGGTTAATAGGGGTTTTGAGGAGAATGGGTTTTTTGCTTGGAAATTCAAATTGATGAGATTTATATTGTAAAGTGTTAAATTTTGGTTTTGATGGAAATAAACAAAATTGAATTGTTGAATTATTTAAAATAATAATAATTTGATGTTAGATTTGTTAAAAACCCCAATTCTATTGAATTGGGGGCTTTTGATGAAATTGATGGAATTTTCAAAATTGTGAAAATTGATTAAAATGTTTTGATAGAAACTAAATGGTTTCATCCTATTAAAGAGTGATTTTTTTATTAAACATATATTTTTTTAAATGGAAAATTGGAATTTAAATGGATGCATGTGATTTAATTTTATTTTATGAAGTCTTAAAATAAATTTTCCATCGTTGATTCTATAAGAGCACATGAAATCATTAGGTAGATTGTGAGTAATTTAGACACACTCTATGATTATACAATGCTCCAAAACAAACATATAGTCGGTCACATCACTTAGGTGATGGTGATGAGTCCTCTCTAACCAATATTCAAAGGACTTATGTGTACACATATTTATGTGATCACTTAGAGAGTGTCGAGTCATATATCCTAGAAATTTTGTACCTATTTGGAAAATGACTATGTTTCTCAATTCTTTATATTTGAGATAAAAATGTATAAAATATTGTTAAACTATTTTACATGCCCTTATTATTTTATATAAAATTTTTTATATAAATAAAATTTACTTAAACTGTTGTTTTAGAAATATTCCATCACATGTAAACTCAAACATGTAATTAATGTATTTTCCATCATTTGAACTATATTGTATGATTTGTTTAAATATTCTTTAAAATGACAAAAATTATTTACTTTATCATTGAAATATTTCATTTGTTTAATCTATTTTTAGAAGATGTCATGGAATCCTTGGGGAGACCCTACTAGGCCTTTTAGATCACACCGTACATATGCCTTTGGGTGTTTGTAGATTATCTTATTCTAGGTTCAAGTAAAGGGAACAGATCACATGGAGGCGGATCCAGCTACTGAACTATGGTCTTGGGGAGTTAGGTCCTTAGGGACCTGGGTTGTGTTTCCTTGTTTTAGTAATTGTGTTTTAGTACTTTGGGCTTGTTTATGCCTTATTGCTTTCTGGTACATTACTCCCACTAGAGATTCCATTTGATATGAATATTGTCATGATACATTTAATTCAGAATTTTCAGGGTAAAATCATTCCTACATTCTTATTATATCATGCTAGGTGATATTCGCCAACCTGTATAGGTTGGGAATTTCCTTGGAGCTTTGTTATGTTGAGCTTTGTTATTGGGTTACGATGGTACTTGGGTTGGTTCAGGACAAATTGGTACCAGTGAAAGGTTGAGATTTTGTCATGAAGTCAGTATGTATTTGTGAAATATTTTCCTGACTTACGAGATAGTTGTGATTAAGTGCCTCACTATCTCTCACTATAATAAACATTCAATCTCTAGGGATGGTTAGGGAATAACATGTTATGGTTTGGTTTTAGTATTTTTCCTATAGTGATTTGGATAGACTGAAATCCAAAAAATTGTTTGTTCATTCTATTAAGAATAATTTCTCTCGTTACATAGTTTGAGTGTTAATTTAATTTATTCCTTTTTTCTTATAATTTAGTGTATCATCATGACTCCAAGTAGACGTATGAATTTAACCAAAGAAGAGGCTACATCTGAACCTCAACAATAAAATACTACTATGAAATAGAATCTAGTTTTGGTGATCGTGTGTTATGTCCAAACTCTGGGATAGACACCACCTACATTTCTCATTTAGGCTCCACAAATGGATACTTAGGGGAATATTCTTATAAATCATTATCAAAATTTACTTATCCAAAAAACCACCAGTTTTAAAAGCCCTACTGATCCTCAACACGCAGAGGAATGGTAGGGTGGGATAAAAGGTTTGTTTATGTTCTTGGGGACACCAGATGAGATCAAGTTAAAGTGTTCCACCTTCTTGTTGGAGAGACAAAGAATGATATTGTGGGACATGATGGTGATGGAAAAGAAAATGAGGTCTTAGATCAGAAGGGCTTCAATGTTCTTTTCCCCAACCATTTCTATCCAAAATTTATGGGGTATCCAATGCTGTGGATTATTTAAAGAATGGGAAAGCCGATAGAACCGTGAAAGAGTATTCAAATCGCTCTACTAAGATAGTGAAGTTTTCACTGAGATTCTGTCAAATAAGAGGATGAAGGCTTGATAGTTTTGAGTTGGGTCTTCAATCAAATATTCATTCTCATATTTCCATTCTAAATATTCCCACTTATGCTGAGGTTAAAGAAAGGGTAATGATGGTTAAGATAGACCTGGCTGGAAAGTTAGTGTTGAACAGAGTTCTGTTTTATCCCAGTGGAAGCATGAGTTCCTTTAAAGGAAAGAGTAAGTGTAATGACTCTCACCATGGTTCTTGAAAACATGGTCATTTTCAACAACCTGTAGTTCCTAGAAGAATCCATTTGATATGCTACCAGTGTGTTCATCCAGGTCATTCAAAGAGGGGCTCCACTAAGGCACCCAAAAAATGTGGCTCTTACTAATGTTTAGGGAACTTGTAGAAATTATTCTACAACTATTCAACTCTTTATAGTGTCATGAGATCATAAAAATCTCTAAAAATGGTGGGGAAAACAAATTCTTCATGTAAAAAAGGGTTTCAGCCACAGGCATCTGGAACGAAGCTTCTTCACATAGTAGAAGATTCTCTAGAGGAAGCTGATATGAGTGCAGTGACCGTTATAAGTATCATTTTTATAGCTTCTTCTTTTGTGACTAATGTATTTGATATTGGTGAATCTCACTCATTTATTGAAACTTGTATCATTAATATTCTTAATATTTATATGGATATTTTGTCTTGTGCAATTGATATATATACACCCCTTGGTATGAAGAGAGAGCATGGTCTTTGTATTCTCACTGGTGTCTTCACTCTATTAGATATCGAGATTTCATAGTGTTGATTGGTTCTCTATATGAAATATATTAAAGTCCTATTCAGAATAGATTGGATCATTGATAATAAATCCTAGATCAATTTTTATCTTCGGCGGGTCAACCATACTGAAAACCAGTGGTGTACCTCTTATCTTTCAACGATATTGGGACCCAAAGTTGACTAGATATGGACCTTCTTATCCAGAGTTAGGGAAAGTAATATCAGTTTTTCATTTAAACTGATGTAAAAATCTTTGAGTGGTGATCTTCCTCCAGTTTTCATAGAGTTTCCAGATTTGTTTCCTTATGAATTATCCTATTTTCCACCAGTAAGGGAGGTTGAGTTTTCTTTTGATGTAATACATGGTACTAATCAAATTTTTAATCCCTCTTATATAATGGTTCAAACTAAACAAAAATAAGTGAAGTACCAATTGGAAGATCTCTTTGATAATGGATTTATATTCCTGAGTGTGTCACCTTGGGTGGATCCGGATCTGTTCATTAATAAATATGATGGTTCTCTTCGCTTATGTGTTGATTATCGAAATATCAATTGAGTTATTGTAAAAAAATATGTGTGTTTCCCTGTATTGATGATCTGTTTGATTAATTGAAAGGGTTGAAGTGTTTTTCAATGATTTACCTTCAATTTGGTTACCATCTATTGATTATAGAAGCATATAAAATTGAGAAAATTGCGTTTTTGTGCAGGTGTTCCCATTATTTGTACCTTGTTATTCCCTTGGCCCTAACACATTCTCTTGAAGTTTTTATGGATTGGATGAGAAGGTTTTTTCACAAATATCTGGAACCTTTATGGTAGTCTTTGTGGATAACAATATTTTCTACTCCACGTGTGAGGATGATGGTGTGCATCATCTGATAAAATTTCTAATTCTTATAAGAAATCAGTGAATTTATGCCACGATTTAAAAGTGTGATATCTAGATTCATAAATTGCAATTATTGGGGCACGTTGTGTCGAAACAAGGAATATTAGTTGATACTGACAAGGTGATTGATGTTATGACTAGGGAGGAACAATGACATTTTTACAAGATTCAGAGCTTCTTGGGATTAGCAGGATATTATTATCGTTTCATAAAGGACTTCTCAAAATTGGCTTCTCAAATGACTAATATGACTTAAAAGGGAGTGAATATTTCTATGAATGATAAATTTCAAAGTTCTTTTGTTAAACTAAATTGTATTTTGACTACTACACTAGTGTTAACTCATACTGAGGCCAAGAAAGGCTATGTGGTCTTCTATGATGCATAAGGTTCAAGGTTTAGGATGTGTTCTTATGTAGGGAAATCATGTTTTTTCTTATGGGTCTTGTCCACTTGAGCCCCATGATAGGAACTATCCTACCCATCATCTTGAACCTATAGTTTTAATTCACTCACTTAAATGTTGGAGGCATTACCTTTGTGGATAAATTTTTACTATATATTCAAGCCATAATAGCTTGGGTTATATATTAACTCAAAAATATTCGAATCTCTATCATAGTAATTGGGTGGAGTACCTCCAATCTTATGACATTGATATCACCAATACCCCAGGGAAAGGGGATGTCATTATAGATGCATAATGTGGGAATCTTCCAAAATAGGCCATGAAAGAATGTTCGGAATAGGGGAATTTGATGGCTCTTTTTGTATAGTTTCATATTGGAGTTCAGAATAAAGGGGATGATTTTTCCTTAGCCAAATTTCAGTTGAAATTTATTCTTCTTGAGATGATTCTTCAAAAACAACAACTTTTTGAAGAATTTTGTAGCATTGGATACTCTCTTTATGGAGGTGAGACTGATAGCTAGTGTTTTCCCCCATGAAGGTATTCTATGTTATCAGAACCATTACATTGTATTGTTAGTGGAAAGGAAGGTTGTAATGGGGGATTTACATAATTCATAGTGGTTTATGCACCCAGGAACCACTAAGAAGTTACACAACATAAGGTGAATGTTTTGGTGGATAAGTATGTTATGGAGCATTGTTGAGTTTGCTTCCCATTACTATACATAATAGTAGGCAAAAGCCTAGCACTAGAAACCTACTAGTTTTCTTCAACCACTTCCAGTACCTACTTGAAAGAGGGATGAAATCTCTATGGACTTTGTGGTTTTTTTACCTCATACCTAGAGGAAGAAAAATGTTATATGGGTTTTGATCGATAGGCACCCCAATTCAGATCACTTTATACCCATTCAAGATAAATCCAAAGATAATGAGCAGGAAAATATCTATGTGAAAGATATTGTTCATATACAAGGAGTTCCATCTGCTATAGTATCTAATAGGGATCATCAGTTAACTTATTTCTTTTGGAGAGGCCTTCAAGAGGCACTGGGATCTCAGGTCCATTTGAGCACGACCTATCATCCGCCTTCAGATGGTCAAGTAGAGAGTGCTATACATATTTTTAAGGATATGATTCACGCTTGTGTTATCAACATTGGTGCATCTTGGGATGAAAATTTGGGGCTGGTTGATATTTCTTATAACAACATTTTACAGTCCACAATTATAATGGATTCTTTTGACACATTGCATGGTCATCCTTATAAATCTATGATGTGTTTGTTGGAGATTGGTGAAAGTTCCATAGTTGGATAGAGTTTGATCCAAGTGATGAAAGATATGATTTTTTTGATTCATTAGATAATGTTAACATAACAGAGATGGTATAAGACATACATTGATCATCACCATAGGCCTCTAGAATTTTCAGTTGGTGGATTAGTATTTTTAAAGGTTTCACCTCAGTTTGGTTATCAGAGGCTTGGTAGGTAAGGGAATCCTTCTTATCATTTTGTGTGGCCTTTCAAGGTGGTTGATCTAGTGGGGAAAGTTGCTTATCATTTATCACTACCAATAAATATGACATTGATACATAAAATATTCCATGCCTCTCCACTATGAATGTATTTATCTTATCTATCTCACATTTTGAGCTGGAGTGATCTTGGGATTATACCTGATTTATCAATAATTGAAAGGCCTATTATTGTTATTGATTCTGAGACCAACGTACTTTATGGGAGGAAGATAACTCTGTTCTATGTGCTATGGTATCTTTTTTGGGATTCTCATGAGATGTGGGAGAAAGAGGCATTAATGATAGAGTAGTGGTATCATCTTTTTTACACCGAGGCTTCTTCATAGTCTTTTGGGAATTGGAAAATTCCTATGGTGGGAAGGATATAACATCCCATTATTATTTCAGGTATTCCTAAACCCTCTTATGTTAAAAATAATAATATCTTAAATGGAAAAAAATGGATTATTAGCAAAATTATGAAAAACGTGTTAAAGACCTTAAATTCTAGTTAACATCTTAGAATGTTCAATTAAATATTCATGGAGTTTGAAACTAATTTAGTATGATATTATGAGGCCTAAAAAGACTCGATCGAGACTAGATAAAAATATTAAATATAATATATTAAGAGAACATTTTTTCTTCAATATAATTGAATAATTCCAAAATGGTATGTTGTATGTGAAATATGAGACAACTGTTATTTTCGAAATTGTGTGCTTACCCTTGGAGTGGTATAACATTCGAAGGCTTCATATATTTGTATTCCTCGCTTGTGAGAAAAAGTTATCAAATAATATTTAAATTATTATTTTATTAAAAATAATTCAATTTCTCCCAAATAGTATGTTATATTAGAAATCTGAGACCACCGATAGGTTCGGAATAAGGGGTTTACCCTAGATGGGGTATAACATTTGTAAGAATCGTGTCTTTGGAGGCCTCCCTAAAAAACCCTTTTTATTTTAATTAATTGTTTATTCTAGTATTTAAATAAAAAATCATTAACATCTCTCAAAATTTGTGTCATATGATAATTCTAAGACCATTATTGGGTTAGGAATAAGGGATTTATCCTAGATAGAACAAAATAACTATGTGCAATAGTCATTTGGTGTTATTTAATTTTTTATGTTAGGTAATTAATTTTAGTAAAATAAACAACTAAAGAATATTTTTCAACTTCCCTATCAAGGCCATTCCACCATTTCTAATTCTAGAAGCTAGAAAACCCATTCATTATAACCTCTTTTGACCATTTTAAATTAAAAACATATTAATGGATTCTTTTAAAACACTCCATTAGAGATTAAACAGAAATTAATTTGGTGTCCTTAAATTGGGATAAAACCCGATGTTGTGTTGGTTTTTTAATTAGCCAGCCACCATGTTTATATCAGGGGATGCTTTTTTCTTAATATCTGTGTTCCTAAACCTATCTGAGAAAAATCAGTAATGTATGCATGATCTTGAATGGTATTATTTTTGTCACGACCCGTCCTTGGGGCCCGTGTCGTGACTACCCCAAGCCCACCTTCCATAGTCTAGGGGAAGGAGACTAGCACCAAAGGCGTAAATCCCAATAAAAAGGGAAGGCATTGCCTTTCTAAAAGTAAACTACAAATCAGAGTACACAAAAGAAGTATGCACAAGTAATACTTAATACAAATTAAGTGCTTAAAGTTAAATGGTCTAGAATACAAACCCAACTGAATGTATAGTACAACTGAAAAACTAGTACAAAAGTAAATGGAAACCACCGAGTCGTCCTCCGGGAATCCCACATGAAGGGTGGGTACAAATGGTCTCCTCCGCACCTCGGGTCCGTTCGTCTGCTCCGAGTATGTCTCACCAAGTGTTTCACCTCCTGCTACCGTCCAGCTCTACAAGCCTCAACCACGATCAGTGTTGTCCATCGTCTGCAACCAACAAAACGTAGTGCAGGCATTTCCCATGCAGGGGTGAGTATAATGATACTCTATAGAGACCACGAGACCCCCGAAGGTCTCTCAGAATACACAAAGGATAAACCACAAAGGAAAGGTATAATCACTAAGTATCAACCAAATCTACTTAGGTTTATGCCCACATATATACCTAAGTTATCAATCCCAGTTCGGCTCCAACTCTCAAGAAAAAGCACAACCCAGTCCACACAAGAAATAAGTCAATCACATCAATGATAATGATTAAAATTCAAGACTCATCTCACACAGGTATAAATCTTTCATAAAGTGATAGATATGATCAGATGTAGTTACTGATTCATCTAAGATGGTGGACCCACGTAGGATACTAGTCCAGCTAAGCTGTCGGACCCACGTAGGATACTAGACCAGTTACTCTGTCGAACCCACATAGGATAATAGAATAGAAGTCAATCTGTCGGACCCACATATGATATAAGAACAGTAATCATCTTCATCGAACCCATAGAGAATTCCAGTACGGTAGTCGTCGTCGCTGAACCCATGGAGGATTCCAGTACAGTAGTTGTTGTCGCCGAACCCACGGAGGATTCAAGTACGGTAGTCGTCGTCGCAGCCAGCTCTAGGGTTCCCGCACACAGCACGCTCGATTCTGGGAGGGTCCAATCCTCGATCCAAGGGGTTCGATACATTAACTGTCACGAATTCTAGATTTTATGTATCTTGAAGTTCCATCTCATCAAAAGGAACCCAACGCGACAGTAGGCATGTCAATCAGATGCCCGGTCTAAGAGTTATTATCATTTTCTCTCCAGGGGCCCGGTTGGAAATACGCTCGTTCCAAACCCGTCCATTTTCCAAATTCATCCAAAACTCACATAGAGTATCGCAAAAGGACCTCCACATCATGAGGGTCCCAGTTCTGCAGACGGCGCGTCTATCGGACATGTGGTATTCAAGTTATTTACCCTTTACTGAAAACGGGCCATGCACGTTAAACCCAGTGGGATGGCGGGTCGGGTCAACCCAATTTTGGCGGGTCCGACTCGGCAGGGGGTCGGACCGGACCAGTGAAATGAATGGCCCAGCCCAGCGGGGCGCGGCCTGGCCCGGCGCAGCTCGGCCTGGAATGGCCAGGCCCAGCCGCAGCTCGGCCTGCTGGCCGAGTAGTTAGAGGGGGTCGAGCGGTCTGAGGGAGAAAGGTCCCCCGGCTGCCCGAACTGGCAGCACCGCCCTCCCTAACCAGCTGGCCGAAGCTGGCAAGATTTCTTGGTGCAAGCGGCCCGCTCGGTCGGGTCGCGGTCTCTCTAGTGCAGCGCCCTCCTGGCATAGCGGTTCTGTTCAGCCCGGTCGGCCGCCTGTCGGCCGGTTCGCCCAACGAGTGGCCCGGGGAATGCAGGACACAGTCTTCCGCAGCGCGGCGCCGCGGTCCTCCTTCGGTCCGACCAACTTTATCCACCCGGTTCGTTGTCAGTGGAGCAGCCCGCGGTTGTGGGCCGCGGTTCTTCCGCACGCGGCTGGCGCACGGTCGCCGCTTCCGATTGTCGCCACCTTCCTATAATGATCTCCATCCCAATCAAAAGAGACTATGGAGGGTTGTCGGGCTATGTGTGTCCGGCCCGCAACCTCCGTGTTATGTGGTAGGAGTTGGCCAAAAATAAACAATGATTTCCAAAGAAGAATGGGGTACGAGATAAGAACTTCAAAATGAACAAACCCCTACCTTGAGGTAAGGTTCACGGCAGTCAAGTGTCACGGAAGACGGTGTCGTGGGGAGATGGTGTCAACTCATTAACATCATGGAAGAAGGGTCAAGGGTGGTGCATCGTTGGCTTCCCTCGCGGGTGGCTCCTTCTACTTTGGTTTATCCGAATATCGAAGGCGATGATTGACGTTCCTCGGCGGTTCTTCATTGGAAGGATGGTGTTCTTCGTTGAGAGAAGAACACCCTTCGCTATTTCTCCAAATCTCTCTCACAAATCCTCTTAACACAACGAATTCCCCAAAATAAAATAATATCAAAAGCTATTATTTTTATTCACACATGTAATTAAAAATTCAAACTACATAATTAATTAATTGAAGAGGATGAATTCATTAATTAAAATGTGTTGGAAAATAATAAAGAGAGAGAGAGGGAGGTGAAGAGATCTATTAATTAAGGGGGGTTGTCAAAGAATTAAATAAAGGTGAGTCAAATGGGGGTTAAAGGGAGGTTATGGGGAGATGAAAGGTTGGGGCTTGTGTGGGTCCCACCTCACAAATATCCACACATGGGAAGTAATCTGGGTGTGGGCCCCACCTATAACTTCCCCATGTTGGATTAAACTACTAGGATAAATTAAATTGTTCTCAAGAAATTTTATTTAACTTTTTTATTAAACCATAAAAATTAGCTTTCAACCAGCATAAAACGCAACTGCAGTAAAGGTACCCTTATGATTATATTGGCGCTACGATTTCATCGGTGTATTTGGATTTCAATTCTAATCACCTGTTCAAAAGATAGAAAAACCTGCATGTACGTTTACTGAATGTACCAGAACAAGACTTCGTAAATTGATTTCGGGCACACCGGGCCTCAGAATCAAGTGCTGTCAGAATCCACAGACTCGAAAAATTCGAAATATTTAAGAAATAAAATTCATTGAATGTTCTGGGTCTTTACATTACTCCCACCTCAAGACTTTACATCCTCATAAATCTACAACACACACTAGGAAAACAAATGGGGATACTGAGCTCGCATCTGTGCCTCCCGCTTCAATGTGATCTCCTGGAAGTTCTTGTGCTGCCAGCGAATGTACACCAGAGTAATTGATTGTCCACATAGGACCCGCTCCTGTTGATCCTCAATCTCCACTGGGACCTCCGCAAACGTCACCTCATCATCGATGTTCAGTTCCCCATGATCGATGATGTGGGTTGGGTCGTGCATGTATCTCCTCAGCTGAGATACGTGGAAGACTGCATGCACCCGGTGCAACTAAGGAGGAAGGTCCAGGCGGTAAGCCACCTCGCCTACTCTGCTGAGGAATTGGAATGGTCTGATTAAATGCAGAGATAACTTGCCGCCCCGTCCAAATCTCTGTAGACCTCATCGAGGTGAGACCCGTGAGAAGACGTGGTTTCCATCCTCAAACTCCAGTGGTCTCCGCCTCCTATCATCATAGGACTTTTGTCTGCTCTGTGCAGACTTCATCCGCTTCTAGATGATCTGCACCTTCTCTGTCGTAGCCTGAACAATCTCTAGTCCCACAAGTGCTGACTCCTCAGGTTCATTCCAGCACATATGTGATCTGCAAGGTCAGTCGTACAGTGTCTCGTATGGTTCCATCGTGATTGTGGAGTGGTAACCTTTATTGTATGAAAACTTCACCAAGGGTAGGTGATCCTCCCAGCTGCGACCAAAGTCAAGGACACATGCACGGAGCATGTCCTCGAGTGTCTGTATGGTCCTCTCTATCTGTCTGTCCATATGAGGATGGAAGGCGGTGCTCAGACGTAGCTACAACCCAAAAGCCTCTTGTAACCCCTTCCATAGCCGGGAAGTGAAATGAGCATCTTGGTCGAAATCGATAGTCGATGGCACACCGTGAAGCCGTACGATCTTTTGAATGTAGAGGCTTCCCCAGATCTCTACTGAGCCCTGCACTCTGATCGGTAGAAAGTGGGCTGACTTGGTGAGTCGTTTTTCAATCACCCAAATAGAGTTGTGTCCCCTAGATTTACGTGGAAGCCCATTCACTATATCCCTAGATATCCCATCCCACTTCCACTTCGGTACCTCTAAGGGTTTTACCGAGCCAGCCGGTACCTGGTGCTCCGCCTTCACTTGCTGACAAGTGAGGCATCGTGAAACGAACTCTGCTATAGCCTTCTTCATGCCCGACCACCAGTGCTGTCGTCTGAAGTCCTAGTACATCTTCACCACTTCTGGATGTACTTCTAGAGGGGAAGTGTAAAACTCCCTAATCACTTCCTCCTTCAGTGAAACGGGTACCATATTACGTCCTCTAAAGAGGATGACGGGCTACACTCCTTCATAAAACCCATCAGGAGCCTGCCCTATGGATATCTGAGCATGTCGCATCTCATAGCCAACGTCCCCATGTTATGCCTCTATGACTCATTGAAGGATTGGAGGAGTGAATGTGAGAGACTGTAGAAAGGATGCTCCATCTCTCTCCACAAAGGATATCTGCAACGCGACTAGCTGCTTTGTCACCTCTCGTAGTAGTTGAATGCCTGATATCCTGCGGATAGAATCAGTTACAATGTTCCCCTTCCCAGTAATATAGATTATCTCAAAGTCATAGTCCTGGAGGAACTCAAGCCATTGTTTCTCTCTCAGGTGTAGGTCCTTCTGTGAGAAGATGTACCGAAGACTCTGTTGTCCAGAGTAGACTGTAAGCGCTCACCCATCAGATAGTGTCGTCAAACCTTAAAGATGAAGACCACTGCTTCTAAATCCAGATCATGGTTAGCATAGTTCTTATCATTCTATCTCAAATGTTGTGATCCATAGGAGATCACTACTCACTCCTGCATCGGGACACACCCGAGTTCGGTTCCTGATGCGTCACAGTAAACTACGCACCCAACACCTTCCTCTGGTAGCCTCAAGATGTGTGCACTGTTCAACCTTTGCCTCAGCTCCTAAAAGCTCTGTGGACATCTATCTGACCACGCGAAGGGCTTCCCCTTCTTTGTCAAGTCTGAAAGCAGTTCTGCAACTCTGGAGAAGTCTGGCACAAATCTCATATAGTACCCAGCCAGACCCAGGAAACTCCGCACCTTAGTCATTCTCCTTGGTGGCTCCCAAGCAAGTATTGCCTCAATCATCGCAGGATCCACTGCAACTCCCTTCTCCGAGATGATGTGTCCCAAGAATTGTACCTCTCAAATCCAGAACTGACACTTTGAGAGGTTACCAAAAAGCTGGTGCTCTCAAAGTGTATCCAGTACAATCCACAAGTGGTATGCATGATCCTCCTCAGTAGTCGAGTAAATCAGTATGTTGTCGATGAAGACAACGAAAAAATGATCCAGGTAAGGCTGGAAGATCCTGTTCATGAGACTCATGAACACTACTAGAGCATTGGTTACACCAAAGGGCATAACCAAGAATTCATAGTGGCCATACCAACACCTGAAGACCATCTTCTGTACATCCTTGTCTCGAACTCTGAGTTGGTGATAGCCTGACCTAATGTCTATCTTCGAGAACCAACGTGCTCCCTTGAGCTGATCAAAGAGGTATTCAATCCTCGGGAGTGTGTAATTTTTCTTCACGGTCACCTGATTCAGGTGACGGTAGTTGACACACAGTCGCAATCTCTCATCTTCCTTCTTGGAAAAATAAAATAGGAGAAGCCTAGGGTGAAACACTAGATCTGATAAATCCCTTTCCATGAAAGTCCTCCAACTATACCCACAACTCACGAAGCTCAGTGGGAGCCATCTGATATGCTAGAGTAGATATCGGTGATATCCCCGGGTACAGGTCTATGTAGAAGTATGCCTTTCTACGAGGAGGTAGTCCTGGTACGTCTTTTGGAAAAACGTCCACATACTGATCCACCACAACAGGAAAACTCAGACTCCGCACATCAATCACTATGAGGATGAGACTAGACAACTGATGTGTGATCGACTGCCCTCTCCTCTGCGTAAGTCCATCCTGCAATGCTAAGGATTCCATCTAGCCAGTGAAGTTGAACCGACTCCCATCCATTTCGATACACCGCACCTTGTGCCTAATGCAGTCAATATTATCATGGACTTTAGACAACCAATCCATACCCAAGATGACATCGTAAGGCCTCGACGACGCTACAAGAAGATCCAAGCCGAAGCACTAGCCTCCAAGAGTAAGCTCACACTACCAGCACCAGTGTGTAATCATCGAGTCTACTTCCGTAGAAGTCTCTAGCCGTAAGGATCGATCCAACTTCTCCGTCAAAATACTTGAGCTCCGAACAAGGGCAGCGTCAATAAAAAATGAATCGCACCTGTGTCTATAAGTACTGCAGCAAGGGTGGAGTAGACACAAATAGTACCTCGAATCATCTCTGGTGTGCCGTGGTCGTAGGCCTTGACTGCCTGGAGCTGAGCCTACCTTTCTCCTCCAGGTCAATGTGGTCGGGGTGGACCTCCTGGTGGTGGTGGTGGTGGTAGAGCCTCAAAGCATCGTCCACCACCCATTTCTCAGCAAGCTCCTCTACCTCGTCCGCCTACTCCCTGCGGACTACCGCGATCAAACCTCTGCCTCTACCTGGGAGGTCCCTCCACTGTCTACTGCTCATCTTCATGGTGGGTCAGGCAGTCTCAATCCATGTGACCATGCTCACTGCATGCATAGCACTACCTGCTCCTCGTATAGCTGGCTCTGTTTCGGGTTCCCGCACAACCGAACCTGTATCTTGAGGTCACTCGCCTGATGGCCTGGTCCGCTTGAACCTCTACGACATCAGTATACTGCTAGCTACAGAAGACACTGCTACATGTCGCCCTGTGGTGGGTCTCGCTGCTGGTGTCGGCTCAGTGAAAAATCTCTCCACAAGAAGGGTTGGCTCCTTCACTCCCACCTGCGTCAGAATGATGAGGGAGATCATCGAGGCCCTAATCTCGTGTCTGAGTCTCTGAACAATGGTCTGGGCCCTAAAGAATAGGTTTTGTACCATGCCTGTGGAGTACCGTGAGAGGTCAATAAACCTCGCTGAGTATGGAGCCACTGTCATGTTTCCCTGCCACAGATGAAGTAACTCATGTATGCCCACCGCACGGAGGGTGGTCGGAACAAACTCTGAGAAGAAGAGACTCTCAAAATCTACCCAAAGTAGAGATTCCTCATCATGAACCTGGAGAATCATGCTCCTCCATATACCTGCTACAGCGTGCATGATACTCGTAGAAAGGATCAACATGAGATCGACTGGGGTACCTACTAATCTGAAGACTCTGACGATAGCTTCCATCCAATCCTCGTTTGCTTAATGGTCTATCTCTCCGCAGAACCTGGGTGTCCTCTATAACTGAAACTTGTTCATCGCACTCACGTAGCGTGCATCCTCTGCTTATAGGGCTCGTAGTATCAGTGGCTCAGCGATTAGTGGTACCGCTGGTGCCTCCGCTGTGATGGGGCCCTATATCGAGGCCTCGTCGCTCGGTGGGCTTCCATCACGTACGCGACTCGGAATACTAGCTGGCTGCCTTCATGGGGCCATCCAAAAAAGAAACAGGGGTGCCACAGTTAAAAAAGTATACCTGGTGAGCTGACACAAAGTAATCACAAAGAAAACTTTTTAAACACACGTGCAATCAGTGTTTTCGTGCACTGAGTTAGAAATCAAAGGTTAGGGTCCTGGTGTATGGATATGTCGGTCGTCGCACCAACACTGGACTCCCTAGACTTAAAACCACACTCAATACTCTTAACACTATTTTTCACCTAAATAATGACCAGAGTCCTGAGTTTTCAGGTAGAACAGACTCCTATGATACCAATTTTTCACGACCCATCCTCGGGGCCCGTGCTGTGACTACCCCCAGCCCGCCTTCCATAGGCCAGGGGCTGGCGACTAGCACCAAAGGTGTAAATCTCAATAAAAAGGGAAGGAATTGCCTTTATAAAAGTAAAAAACACATCAGAGTACACAAAAGAGGTACGCAAAAGTAATACTGATTACAAAGTAAGTGCTAAAAGGTAAATGGGCCAGAATACAAACCCAACTGAAAGTACAATACAACTGAAAAAATTGTACAAAAGTAAATAACAACCATCGAGTCGTCCTCCAGGAATCCCACCTGATGGGTGGGTACAGATGGTCTCCTCAGCACATCCGGTCCACCCATCTGCTCCGAGTACGTCTAACCAAGTGGTCCACCTCCTGGTACCGTCCAGCTCTACAAGCTTCACCCACGATCAGTGATGTCCGTCGTCTGCAACCAACACAACATAGTGCGGGCATTGCCCGTGCAGGGGTGAGCATAACGACACTCAGTAGGGACCCCGAGACCCTCGAAGGTCTCCTGGAATCCAAAAAGTATAAACAAAAAAGGAAAGGTATAATCACGATGTATCAACCAACTCTACTTAGGTATACGCCCATACATATACCTAAGTTATCAATCCCAGTTCGGATCCAACTCTCAAGCCCAAGCACAACCCAGTCCACACTGGAAATAAGTCAATCACATCGATGACAATGATTGAAAGTCAAGACTCATCTCACACAGGTATAAATATTTCATAAAGTGATAGAGATGATCATATGTAGTCACTAATTCATCTAAGCTGGTGGACCCACGTAGGATACTAGTCCAGCTAAGCTGTCAGACCCACGTAGGATACTTAACCAGCTACTCTGTCGGACCCACGTAGGATACTAGAACAGAAGTCAAACTGTCGGACCCACGTAGGATACAAGAAAATTAATCATCGCCGATGAACCAGCAGAATATTCTAGTACGGTAGTCATTGTCACCGAACCCATGGAGGATTCCAGTACTATAGTTGTCGTCACCGAACCCAAGGAGGATTCCAGTACTGTAGTCGTCGTTGTAGCCAACTCTAGGGTTCCCGAAAACAGCACGCTCGATTCCAGGAGGTTCCACTCCTCCAGCCAAGGGGTTCGATACATCAATTGTCACGAAGTCCAGAGTTGATGTATCTCGAAGTTTCATCTTGTCAAAAGGAACCCAACGCGAGAGACGGCGCGTCAATCAGACGCCTGGTCTGAGAGTTATTAGCATTTTTTCTCCGGGGGCCCGGTTGTAAAAATGCCCGTTCCAAACCCATCCATTTTCCAAAGTTATCCAAAACTCACTTAGAGTATAGAAAAATGACCTCCACTTCATGAGGGTCCCAGTGCGGCAGACGGCGCATCCATCGGACGCACGGTCTTCAAGTTATTCACCCTTAAGTAAAAACGGGCTCGGCCCGTTAAGCCCTGTGGGCTGGCAGGTTGGGTCAACCCAGTTTTGGCTGGTCCAACCCAGCAGGGGGTCGGACCGGCCCGATGAAATATGTAGCCCGGTGAGGCACGGCCCAGACCGGCACGGCCCGGCCCAGCCCGGCTGCCGCTCGGCCGGCTGGCGGAGCGGCTCGGCCCCAGGGGTCGAGTGGTCAGAGGGGGCCGAGTGGTCCGAGGAGGCGCGATCCCCCGGCTACTTGAACCGGCAGCGCCAAGCGGCGCTTCCCTCCTTAACAGGCCAGGCGAAGCCGGCCAGCCTTCTTGGCGCAAGCGGCCCGCTCGAGGTGGTCGCGGTCTCTCCAGCGTTGCGCCCTCCTGGCGCCACGGTTCTGGTCAGCCCGTTCGGCCACCTGCTAGCCGATTCACCCACCGAGCGGCCCTCAGAATACGGGTCGTGGTCTTCCACAGCGCGAGACCCCTTGTGGCATTGTGGTCCTCCTTCGGCCTGGCTGGATTAAGCCGATTGGTTCTTCGTCCACCGAGCGGCCCGTGGTTCCGGGTCGTAGTTCTTCCGCACGCGGACGGCGCACGACCGCCGTTTCCATTCATCGCCACCTTCCTATCATGATCTCCATCGTAATCAAAAAAGACTATAGAGGTTTGTCAGTCTATGATTGTTCTACCAACACCCTCCGCGTTATGTGGTTGTAGCTGGCAGAAAATAAAAAATTATTTCCAACGAAGAACTGGGTACGAGATAAGCACTTCAAAATGAACAAACCCCAACCTTGAGATAAGGTTCGTGGTAGTCATGAATCGCGGAAGACGGTGTCACGGGGATACGGAGTCAACTAGTTGATGTTGGGGAAGAAGGGTCGAGGATGGCACGTCGTCGGCGTTCCTCGCGGGTGGCTCCATCTCCTTTGGTTTGGCCAAAGATCGAAGGCAATGATTGTCTTTCCTTGGTGGTTCTTCATTGGAAGGATGGTGTTCTTCGTTGAGAGAGGAACACCCTTATCTATTTCTCTAAATCTTTCTCAGAAATCCTCTCATCACAACGAATGCCCCAAAATTAAATAATAGCTAAGTTATTATTTTTATTCACACATGTAATTAAAAATTCAAACAACTTAATTAATTAATTGAAGAGGTTGAATTCATTAATTAAAATGTGTTAGAAAATAATAAAGAGAGAGGGAGGGAGGTGAAGAGATCTCTTAATTAAGGGGGGTTTTCCATTAATTAAATAATGGTGAGTCCAGTGGGGGTTAAAGGGAGATTATGGGGAGTTGAAAGGTTGGGGCTCGTGTGGGCCCCACCTAACAAATATCCACACATGCTAAGTTATGTGGGTGTGGGCCCCACCAATAACTTCTCCATGTAGTATTACACTACCAGGATAAATAAAATTGTTCTCAACAAATTTTATTTAACTTTTTTATTAAACCCCAAAAATTAACTTTCAACCCGCATAAAACATCACTATGGTAAAGGTCCCCTTAAGTGAATACTGGCGCTGCAAGTTCATCGGTGTCTTCAGATTTCAATTCCATGCACCGGTTCAAAATATAAAAAAAAACTTGCATGTATGTTTACTGAACGTACCCGAACAAATCTTCGGAAATTGATTCCGAGCACATAGGGCCTCAGAATCAAGTGCCGTCAGAAGACACAGAGTCGTAAAATTACAAAGAATTTAGAAAAAAAATTACTTGAAAATTCTGGGTCTTTAAAATTTAGGAATCCATGTGTGGAGAAGTCTCTCATCCTCCTACTTGTGCGCAACTCCCAGTTTTCTTATATTTTTTTAATTATTTTTATTGATTTTTTTCCCTCTATCTTTTCAAAATTCATAATTTAAGAGAAAAAAAATAAAAAAACAATTTATTTCAAATAAAAATGATAAATCAAAAAAATTGATATGATAATTTTAATTTCACTATCAAAAGATAATCATGAAATAAATTATCAAACAATTTCTATCACAAATTATCAAAGGATATTATTTAAAAATTATTATCTTGGATAATTTTATGCAATTTATCAAAAGATAATTATCATAATTATCAAATGTTATTTTTTCGAAATTATCAATGATAATCCCACCAGATAATATAAGTATAATTTTAAACAAAATTATCAAAGGATAAATTATCGACTATAGTAGACAACATTTCCCTTGATTTGTGAGATATTTATTGCATGATATTATAAATGATAATATATAGAAATTATTGATGGAGAATTATAACGTAATAATATGAAATCATCACATGATAATTTATAATATATTATTATAATATAATTATCAATATATAATCAATTATCAGAAATATTTATCAAATATAAAATGATTATTTTTATTAAATTATCGAAAGATATTTGTAAAGGATAATTTTTAAAAAAAATTATCAACATATAATTGCATAAAATTATCTAATAGAGAGAACTTATCAACGCATGTGTTGTTTTATTTCTATTTGAAATAAAATAAATATTATTGGTTCTACTAAACCTATAAGAACATCAACCATTGGTGTGTTGACACTTTCGATAATAAGGTTGTGAGGAAATGTATTGAACCACACATGGTGATTTATATTTGCCGCTGACATGGACAACCTTGAGGTATGTGGTTCCATCACGATGCCTCATTTATATTAACTCTTATTTCATTGTTAACGTTTGCATATTTTAAATTCAAATGAAATTGTTTAAATCTGTTTCATATAACTCTCAATTGATTTTTTGGAAATGAAAATTATGTTGAATTTTTGTTTTTTGAGAAAAATGGGTTTTGGGAATGGAAATTTGAATTGATGAGATTTAAATTGAAAAAATTTATATTCTGGTTTTCATGAAAATAGAATCGATTGAATTGTTGAATTTAATTTTAGATATTAATTTGATGGAATATTTTTTTTAAACCCCTATTCCTGTGAATTGGGTGATTCTGTTGGAATTGTTGGAATTTGTTAAATTGTGAAAATTACTTAAAAGTTTTCGATAGAATTCCTATGGTTTTCTTTTTTAAAGAGGCATGTTTTTTATTAATACCTATGTTGGTTTTAAAATGAAAAATTGGCATTTAAATGAATGTATGGGATTTAATTGTATTTTTTGAAGTCTAAAAGTAAATTGTCCATCATTGATTGTGTAAGATCCTATGCAAGCCTTTGGTAGATTGTGAGTTATTTGGACACCCTATACGATTACGCAATGTTCTAAAACATACATACAGAAGGTCACATCCCTTAGTTGATGGTGACAAGTCCTCTATGACTAGTGTTCAGAGGATGTATGTGTACACATATTTTCATGACCACTTAAAGATAGTTGAGTCTTATAGCCTGGAAATTTTATACCTATTTGAAAAATGACTTTGTTTCTCACTTATTTATATTTAAGATATAAACATATCCTAATACTTTTAAACTATTTTGCATACCCTTATCCTTTTATATAAAATATTTTATATTAATTGTTTTACTTAAGAAGTTTTTTATAAATATTCCATCACTTCTAAAGTAAATCTTGTGCTTAAAGTATTTTTTATCATTTGAACAATATTACATGATTTGTTCTGATATGCTTTAAAAATACAAAACTCTTTATTTTTAAATTGAAATATTTCCGTTGGTTAAATTATTATTGGAATCTATTATGGAATCATTGGTGAGACCTTATTGGTATTTTTATGTCAAACCCTACTTGTGCCTTGGGTGGATTATCTTCTTCGTGGCTTGGTCAAATAGAAAGGATCAATTGGAGGTGGATCCAGCTGCTGAACTGTGGTCTTGGTGATTTTTGTCCTTAATGACATAGGTTGTGTTTCCCTATTTTAGTACGTTGGTTTCAGTACATTGGGCATGTTTATGTCTTATTGTATTCTGGTACTTTACTCCCAATAGAGCTTTATTTTGATATAGATACATTATTTCTTCTTTTACTTCTGAAATTTTAGTGTAAACCTCATTCCCACTTGCATGTTGTATTATTTTAGGTTTAAGTATCCAGCTCATGGGGATCAGGAATGCCCTTCGGGCTATGTTAGGGTCGGATCACTTATTGGGTTACTGGGGTACACGGGCTAGTTTTTAAAAATTTCAATTTAAATGGCTTTAAAAAGTAACATTATATCATTTATATTATGAATAATCTACTTAAGGTCATTGTAAATAATTTTATGTTAGACTTTGGTGTAAAAATACTTATACATTAGAAACCATTTTTTTAAAAAACTTATTTTCATCATGATTTGTAGGTTTGATTTTAAAATATATTATTAAAATATTATGAATTGAATATCGAAAAATAGATTCTGTATTTAGAATTTGGATTATAAAATTTTGAAAAATTTCCCTTTTAATTTTTGGTCATTATGTATAATAACCTTTTCAAATATTTCCCACCTAGTTATGGGTAAACAGGTAAAATAGGATTAACACTTTTTGATAAGGCCTTACTCCCTAAACAATAATATCTCAAAACATTTTAATTATGGTAAATAGAGGATAATCTCATCTATAAATGTTTATTTTATATATATGTTAATTTTTTTTTAACGTTAAATTTTTTTCAAAAAATTAATTGAATAATTACCTTAAATTATTATGCAATATCATCCTAGTATTTATTCAGTCAACAAAAAAATAAAGTTGATGATATTAAAAATGTTATATGTACTAAAAATTGGATGAATTATTATGTTCCAAAAATTTATATATATATATATATAACATATTTAAGGAAATTTTAAAGTTTTATTTTACAATTCTATATTTATCTATATCAATTTAATGTCAAAGAAAATGAATAGTTCAAAAAATGGAATTAATGAAATTTTATTAAAAAAATATATTTTTTAAATGATTTGAATTTTCGGAAAATACTATATTCTTCAAATTAAATGTTATATGGTTGAAAATTTCATACATAGTTTATTTATAGGTAACATTTTCTTTTATAAAAACATTATTTACCCCTAAATAGTAGAAACTTTGATATTGTCATAATTATAAAAAGGGCTAACCGAGTTAAAACTAAGAGATAATGGTTAAAGGGAAATATAAACTAGTATAAATTTAATTGAAAGAGAGTATTTTAACTTATGATTTTACAATATTAAAAATATATCTATTTGGAGAAACTTTATTAATAAAAAATTATTAATTTTATATTTTATGTAATTCTAGAAGTGCCCCTCCTCACAGTTATAAAGTGGAACTTATTCGCCTCTATTACTTACACATTTTGAATTATGTCTTGGAAAATACCTATATTAATACATTTCCTATATTTTTCACCGCATACTAGATATTATAGTCTTACTAAAATATTATCCTTTCAGGGATTGATGTGTAAGACAAAATATGTTTCTCAACTAAGAGATATAACTCCAAGTATAGAATTTTCAATTTTATTTTTTCGGTACCCTCCACTATATACAAGGAATCATTTATAAAATAGTTAATTTAGTATATTTAATATTATTAATTTTAATTATAATGAATTGAAAAAATGTATTCACCTTCATTCCATCTTAGGGAAAATAAAAACTTCGTTCGCTCTTACGTATGGATTATCATCTCCATATAGTGGTGTAATTAATTTTTCACCACCAATTTACTAGGATATTTATAATGTGGGATAAAATAAAAATATATATTATTTTTTATATTATTATGATTCTTGTAATGTGAGTCATTTTTATTCTTTCTCTCATTGCATCCATTTAAAAATAGAAACAAAATTAATAACATCCTTCCCCTCACCCACTCTCTTGGGAAAAGGAGAAGGTTCTACTAAACATAGGTGAGATCCCCAAGATATATACCTTTCTCATGAGTGTAGATATGTCAAAAACTGATTCATCACATGGTATAAAGTTCACCATTTTCCCTTCCAGTTATGTATCGAGCACCAATCTGTTTCACCTAGCCTGGTACAATGAAATATGAACACATGATACCATGTATTCCAATATCATTATTCTTGTAAAACAAAGTTTGTAATAAAATTTCATAATTAAAAACATATACATTTGAAATCACATCAAATATGGGTTTTCCAAGAAATTTTATAAGGTATTTCCAAATATATAACATGAATATTTTAAAAAAACACAGGATGTTTATTTCTAGAATAGTAGTGTGGGATAAAATCCAACTACCTGAAATATAGATTCTGAAGTAATTATATATGATTTAAAAAAAATTAGCAAGAGGTAGAGGATTGATCCTCTATTGTAGTACCCTTATATAGTTGTTCCCATATATAGTGGTACCCATGTAAACTGGTAAAATTAAATGTTAGACTTGGAGGATTTATGATTAAAATCACAAATTTATATCTTGAATACCCCAAGTGTTCACATACTACTAAAATCATGAATACTAGACTATGTTTATGGAATAATCCATATTATTTTATAAATCACATTTTACTATATAATAGTTTTCACCAAGATGACCCATGAATAGTTTTACATATTAATGAATTTCACAGTTTATGTTCTGAACAATTTATGTTATAAAACCACAATTTATTATGAAAAGTATTCCTTTAGTATTTCCAAAACACAGCCTCTAGATTCTTCCCTTTTTGTAAAATTAGAACACCACTAACACCAATCCCATTAACTCTAAACATAATAATATTAAACAACAATGGTGTACCTCAAACAAAAGGTGATACATTCTCCCCACTATTAGAAATTTAATCCTTATGAATCTAGATATCAATATTTCCCCTGAATTACTCATAAAATTAGTCACATGTAAAAATATCTCACTGATATGTTTCCTCCTGAACATGACCATACTACAATAACAGTCATTCTAAAGAAATATATCTCCCCTATAATATGATTTCATGTTTTTTACAAACCCAAACTGGTTCATTGATAATGGTTGAATCAATATCAAGAGTAACATGATATTAACTGATCGCATGATGAGGATCCATGTGATAATGTTTAGGTGAGAAACATAGTAGATGTTATGAACTGAACAAAATATTATTGGTAATTCTAAATAATATTTAATAGTGGTAATCTATCCTTCATCTTAATATAGTCCCACATACGGTATTGATAATATCCCTTATTTCCCCATTTGTTGATGACCATGTCTTGGTAAAACTTTCAGAAATATTAGGTCACAAACATCGAAAGGTAAGGATCTATGATGATGTTCTACATATGATATCTAGTAGCTTTGAGTCATAGATATCAGTTTCAATATCATTTGGATCTTTTCTATAGTCTTTTGTAAATGACTCATCCCTATCAAAGATGTATCTTTTGTTTCCACCCAATATATTGGATAATTAAAAATATTGAAATATAAATCCCTGAATAGTTCCATAGTTATTGTCTCCTAACAGATGTTATTATTAGAAAATTTTACTAATGTCATGTGATCCTCATATGGACTATCAAAGTCCATAAAAAAGCTCTGAAAACATCTTCTGATGTCTGAATGGTATGTCTTTACTTTCTGTACTTCTATTAATGATATGCAATGTTTAAGGTCCACTGACTATTGAGTGACTATTGTAAAGATGTGAAAAATAAAGAATCCAATTAAATATCTCTCTCATAATAAAATGAATGAAAGAACTCCATAAAATATGACCACTTATTGGATATATAAATTTTTCAAACCCTATACCATATTTGATTATCTGGAAGGTTAGAATTGTGTTGACTTGGTTATTACATCTACAATCACCCAAACAAATCATTATTTTTTAATGTCTTCATTTGTAATATTAAAAATACCATGGAAATATGATTGAACTTCCATAAATTTAGAAGAATATACTACATCATACCATCAAGAATATAATTCTCTTCTTTTACCCATTGGCATGTTAATCATTTTGTCACATACTCTATATTATTTCATTAAATTCTAGACCACCAAAAATGTGCTTTCATCACCTAGTACATTTTATGAATAAATGGATGAAAATCACATCTCTAATTGTGATACATTTAATGAATATTTTTGCAAAAAATACTAGGGAACTATATTTTATTTTTGAAAATGTAATAAATATTTATTATCTTATTTCCAATGATTATATTTCTCCCCGCCATTTATGTTTTACATAAGGGTGGTAAACTTTGGATCTGATGTATCATCTTCTTTCACCAATTACATAAAGTTAATAACAATATTAATTAGAAAGAAAATGGATATTTGATCTTATGTGGTACAATCCATTGGCAAATCTAAAATCACATGCATCAACTTCTATTGGTCACGATCTTCTCTAACCACATTTCAATTCAATTTCCAACCTAGCACGTCTTCAATGTAATTCCCTATACTAGATGAGTATACCAAGTTGATGTAAAACATATGAATATACTTCATCAATCTTTATGGACTAAAATTCATGTCTCCCTGAGAAAATACGAATTGTAAACTCTTGTGGTCAGTGAAAACTATTAAATTTTATCTAAAGTGAGAATTTCTCCAAGTTATTAATGCATAGACAACCACAACTAATTCCAAATAATTTATAGGATATTTTTTATCAAGTTCCCAATAATACCTCAAAACATAGGCCATAAAATGATCTACCTACATTATAACACAACCTAGACATGGTCTATATGTATCACAATATACCACATAGATAAATTTTTTATTATTGTAGATAAATTGGTTTACCTTATTCAAAAATTACATGCCCAAGGAAATGGAAATCATGAATCGAGAAGAACGACTAATAAAAATTAATATAAAACTGATAGTCCTATAGTGTACAGAGTATAATGTACACATTCTCTTATTTTTCATTTATGCATTAAGAGAAAAAAATAATATCAACATCAAATAAAAGTAAAAAATAGCCATGGTACCTGTGGAACATATAGTTTACCAATTCCATCAATAAAATTTTGATCATTTATTAAGGTTCATGTATAAGATTGGGAACATCTAATAAAGTTCATGCATAACATTTTGAACATTTAATTAGGTTCACATGTAACATTTTCACAATATAATCAGGTTCACATATAAATTAATAATATTCAAGTTGAACTCCCAATAACAACATAGCATACAAATCCCCTTACTGAACTAGGTTCACTCCCTATTCCATCCATGTCTTATTGAATCAGGTTTACTTCCCATTCTGGCCCTGTCTTACTGAATCTAGTTCACATCCCGTTACATCCCTATCTTACTGAACCAAGTTCACTTTCCCATTACTGTCCTATTTATCTCATTAGATTAAAATATTTACCCAATTAATTTGAGTTAGATATAGGCCCCACACTTTACATAATGAAAATCATACATATGTGTTCTACAAGATCATAAAACATTCGTAATATATTAACCCATTAATGAAATGGGTATTATAATCATTTCATCTTAAAACAACATATGTAAGAGGTAAAGGTTTAATAATAATTTTATCATTTTATCATATAAAAACTATGAAAAATAAGTGGTCTTTATAATAATTCTATCATTGTATAAACTGAGGAATAAAAATAGGTCTCATAAACATCTTTTGATCATAATCATAATCCCTTTAGAGAATGAATAAAAATGGAATCGTCAGAACATATCCCCTTTAGATCATAATTAACATTAAATAATTTAATATTATATAGAAAATAGTTTTTAAATACTTGGTGGTACATTTTTGCAGAAATAGAATTTCTTTAAAAATCAATTTTTTAAAAATAAAATTTTGTTAAAATACATTTCTTTAAAAACAACATTAAATAAATAGAAAGGATTATTTTAAAATAATATAAAATATATCTATATTAAAATATCCTTTCTTCTATTAAATTAACTTTTTAAAACTTTTTTTAAAACATTTTTATAAAACATGGTTTCGGAATAAAAAGTTTTTTCGACCGAAAAGATTATTTTTCATAAAAACATTTCTTTTTGAACTCCTACATACATAAGGAGTGAAAAATTGAAGGAAAATAATTACTCTCATAAAATAAATGTAGTTTAATAAAATTCAAGATAATTAGTGAGAGAAATATAGTGAGATATCAACAGTTATGTCTTAATCAAAATCATTCCTGATAAAATATGAGATTGTAACATTAAACACTTACCGCTTTGGTAACCTTGAATCCCTATCACCAGGAAAGAAACATAAATTGGAACTTGAAATATCAAGAGAATAAATAATTTCATGATATTTCCTGTCAATATATCTTTATATACACCTCATTAATTAATATAGGTGCATAACTTATCGTATATCTCAAAGAATGAAAATTAAGAAAAAAACCCCTAACTGATTTGTTAACTTTTGAACAGTAATCCCCCTGAAAGAGATATCCTAAAATAGATATGTAAACCCTGGTTTTTTAAATATTACTAATAATAATAATTTAATTTCATGGGTAATAAACCCACCACATAAAATAAATATTTTGTGAATATGACATATGTTTCACCAAAGTAAAAAAGTTAGATAGAAATCCCTTACCTTAATTCATGACATTTTTCATAATCATTAAAACCTACTATTTAATAAATATAATTTTATTATACATATTTTAATTTTCATTTCATTCATTATTTTATTATTACCTATTATTATACTTTTATTCACAATTTCATATCAAAGTCACGTTTTGGGAAATATTTACATTGTTATTCGTATATGTATTGATTTTTTACATTTAGTCCTCTTAATTTGATCATGGTTTAGACATATAAAAATTTTTAAACATGATATCAAAATATTACATATTCATTCTATATCTATTTATATTAGTACATAAATTTTAGTGACAAAAAATTAAATAACCATTCATAGAGACGATAGGTCATATGTATACTTAAACATTATTTCAATTTTCATACTAGACCAAAAGAAAGAAAGTGAAATGATATATTATCATTATAGAATAACTGTTATGTCCTTCATATCACATTTTATCATTAAAATCATCTATAATTTATTCCATGTAAATTGTGAATGAATCGCATCGTTTCACGAGGTGGTAATCTAATGTAAACACGAACAACGTTGTCGTATTCCCACAAAATGAAAATCATATTGGTGTGTGTTATATAATAAGATAATAATAATAAAAAAAAAATATATATCATATATATCATATGTAAAAAATAAATCCAACATTATTTCCTACCGTGGGAGGTGTTGATAGAAAAATGAATGACATCGGCTCGTTAGGCGATAGTCTATCAAACACCTGAACAACAATTTCGTAACCCAATTGATGGAAGTGGATATAGTATTAGGTCATGAACATAACATAAAAACATATTATTATATGTAATATACTAATTATATTATATAATAATAGTATAATAATTATATAATAATGTTGATAAGGAAAAAAATGAAGATACTCATTGAGGAACATTACCTCTTCTTCAGTTATTCTCCATAGGTTCGCCCTAAAGTATTTAAAGAATGTATTTATTCCCAAAATAAGACTTATATAGTGAGGTGAGGTAAGTATTTAAGGGATATTTTTGGGTTTTTTTCAACAAAAATGAATTTCTATGTGTGAATATGGGAGGGCAGTGAGTTCCCATTTAAAATTTAGGAGGAGTGGAATTTTCATAAATACCCAAAAGAATTCACTATTGGGTGGTCAATCTTACCACATTTTGAACCAAAATTGATTAATAATTTATGTTAGGTATTATTTTATCTAAAAAAACCTATAACACACAAAAATAGACACATTTTTATCAGTTTATTTCTCAGTCATTATGTTTACTCAATTTTACCATTTTGGTTTTGCTATGGTAAAATGTACCTTTTAATTTACCTTTGTAAATTATCCTTTAATACTAAAATTAAATTCAGATTAATTGCATAATTTATACTTAATAATTTTTATTATGAAATTAAATTCATTAATAAAAATTAGGTTAGGGTGTCAAATTTTTTTTAATAAAAACACATGTAGTGCACAAAACTCCATTTTAACCTTAATCACGGTAAATTATTTTAACAGTTTTCACTAATAATTGTGGTATAAACTAATTTTTAAATTATTAGATAATATATGTTATTATTATTCCAAATATAATATCCATTTTTTAAAAATTCCATTTATAAAATTTTCATAATTCAATTTAAAAAATAATCTTACCAACATTATGAGAATATAAGTTTTAAATGTGAAATTTTTCAAAAGTTTGAAATATTTTGATATCTAATTTTGATTTAAAAATAATTAATATAAACAAATTTTTTTAAAAATATGTATAATTTTACTAATTAAAATTTAAAAATAAATTTAAAATATAATTTAACTTCATAACTATGTTAAACATAGAGGCACTTTTTAATTAAAATTCAGTATTTTTCTCTATTCATCAAAAATGATTCTTTTGGGAATTAACCCAAAACATCACCCTAAGATAATTTTGATATTATGATTTAATTTATTTTATTTTATCAAGTAAAATTTCAAAAAAAATTAAAAAAATTAAATATTTACTCTATAAAAAGGAAACAAAACTACTTTTTAGAAGAATAAAAATATGCTTCTTAAGCTTAAAATTAGATTTATTATTATTTCTTATCCAAAATAATAATAAGACAAATTTAAAAAGGTTTATTGAGTATATATACTATATAAATTTCATTAAAAAAATTTAAAAGTTTTTCTTTTAATCATTTGATATAAAAGATGCTTGTGCGCCTAAAAATAGTTTTTTAGAGATATATTTCTTTTTATTTTCAAAAGGGTATTATTTTGATTTATAATTAATTATTAACTAAATAATTTATTTTATATACATGTGTAGCCCGTATTTTTTTGATTTTTTTAATAAAATTCTTAATCGTAATTCCAACGGCTAAGTGACACCTATCTTATTAAATAATAATATTTTTAAAAATATGCCACATTTAATTTAAACTCGATATTGAGTATAAAGAAAGATAATCTTAATGTTGAGAGTAATGCAATAAAAACTCAAAATTGTGTGTAACTATTCCTAAAATAGTATTCAATTCAAATAAAAATATCAAAAATTTTAATTTAATTGGAAAAAAATCACAAAAATCACAAGGTGTTATAGAGATATATTCTGAGAAAGAAGGAGGAGATCATAACCTTTTATTCTATAAAAAATACTCAAGGATAAATCATAAAATGGAGTCTGGACATTTAGGATTATAAAAATTCACCAAGTTAATACCTAGAAGTCAAGAATGAATATAATAAAAACATAATTAAACCTCTCAGTGCAAGAGGGCATGATTAAACACTCAACCTAGAGGATTGTCGATGTAGATCATGAATTTACATCATGAAACCCCTTGGGGTATCATATTCATAATTTCATGATTCCTTTTTTTTGAATAAACCATTTTATAGTGTAAATAACACTTAAATGTAAAATATTCATCAAATTTATGTCATAAATAGTTTTACCGCTTAAATAAGTTTATGACATATGCCATAAAAAATTTACATCAAAAAACAATATTTATAGTGTAAATTGATCTTGAAAACTTTCTTGAAGATATAATCAAGGTTATTACATTTTTAAAACCTATAAATACCTCCAAAAACAAACCCATAAACTAAATATGTAAAAATAAATGAAAACAACATTGTTTTACCTCAAACTATGGGTACCACAACATTCATGTGTACGTACTCCCTACCATATCCATGAATAGTGTAATTCATTTTTCTTTCTCTAACTATTATGTATGGATATATATAAATATATATATATATATGATTAATATATATCTAAGTTAACATTCAATAAATTATTGAACTATGATCAATGTATTGGGATTTAAACTACTGAACTGAAACATGCAGGAAAAATGAAAGAGTTATCACCTTGAATAGTGATTTTAAAAAATAATTGTTAATAATTGAGTTTTAAAAAGATATAAATAAATCATATATATAATTATATATATTATTAAGGTTCAATAATACAATTATAATAAATATATATTTATTATACACAAGTTTTGAACATTTATGAAGAAATATGATACTTGAGGTAAGGGTTTCTCGTCTCACTTTTGTTTCTATGAGAATGTCATATTCACAACTTTCTTATTTAATGTGGTGTTTATACTTAGAATTTTATATTATATATCATTATTACCATTAAAATCATGGTTTTTTATGTTTCATTTTATGTTATTTCATTCATCTGTGTTATGATTCAAAAGTTACCGAAACTTTAATTGTTTATTTCACAATCACATCATTATTTAGGATTTTTTGTATTTAATTATCAATTATAAAGAATTATATGATATTTATATCCTGAAAATATATTTTATTGTCCCCACATAATTTCTGAAAATTTTAAATTTTCCATTAATTCTCCCCTTTTAAGTACTCAAGACACTGAAATAATTATTATTAGGAAAAATGCCATTGTTTATTATTGTTTGGGTATCTTTTACTTCCATGCCCATATTTTATTTAAAATGTTTTCAATAATATCATTACAACTCAAATATTAATTTTTGAAGATATTTTTACACTTTTTTAACATTCAATAATAAATTTCAAAGTAATCTTATTTTTGATTTTTCAAATGATGTCATTCTATAATTTTTTCTAATACTATGGAATGAATTATTGTTTTAACATACTTATAATGAATAGAATTTACCACTATCGTGGCCACTAAATTCCTTTAAGCTTAAATTACAAGATTCCATTATTCTCTTAAAAGAAAATATTTTTCTAAATATTATTTAAATTTTCATATAAATGATTTTAAAAGTGAAAATGGTATTTTCCTTAAGAATTTTTTAAAAAACCTTTTACATAATATTTTTATTCATAAAATATAGTAACCATTTATTTTACATATGATAAAATTGGGTTATTTTGTTATGACACTATCCTTATTCTTTCTATTGGTGGTTTATGATTAGTTTGAAGAGGAAGGTATTGAAATTTAGTATGATAGTTTTTTCTATATTGAATGTTTTTATTACTAAGTCGTGTTTATGAAATTTTATTCTTTATTAATATTAGTCTTTCGTTTGACTTATTAAGTGATGGGTGGGGCCCAAGATTACGTATCCCCTCAACGCATCGGTATGCCTCTTATGAAAAAGAAAGTGAGGAATTCAGATAATACTGTATAGACCTGGAAATTTCAAGGGAATTTTTTTTTCTTAATTTTTTTGGGATTTTAAAAGAACGCAGTTTCTGACGGCACCTAATTTCGAGGCCTGGTGTGCCTGGAATCAATTTCTTGAAGTTTAGCTCGGGTACGTTCAGTGAATGAACAAGTGGGTTTTTCTAACTTTTGAACCATTGCTCAGAATTGAAAACCGAGGGCACCGATGAAACCACAGCGCCGGTATTTTCTTAGGAACACCTATTCCGAAGTTGCGTTTTCTCGGGTTTGGTTATTAAAATAATGGGTTAAGTAATGAATAAAAAATAAAATTTGTGCAACCAATT